>JAOVYV010000035.1:15568308-15582385 GCA_025674545.1 Hassar affinis | reverse complement strand
CCTACACCATACTAATAAATTATTGTGGTCTAAAATGACAGGTGTTTCAGTTTCATTGTCTAATCCCTGTATATATATATATATATAAATATATATATATAAATAGTGAATGGCATTTTTTTGGGGAAAACAGAAAAAGAATGTAATGTCTGAAGCCATTATATAAAACAATATGAGTGGTACAATGGACAGCTATGGACAACCCAGGTTGATGAGCTAACTGCAGCTCAGAAAAAGCAACAGTCACATATAGGCACACCAGAAATTCACAAAGAATAGCTTTTACACAATCAAGACTAATGCCTGTTTTGGTCTGAGCTACGAAAATAGGAATATTTATCTGCTAAGTCAAAGTATAGCTTGTGAGCTTAGCACTGCCATGACTGTCTTACCTGCATGACATTTGTTCCACAAGGAGAGTCTTTGGTTTTTAGGGACTTGAGCTGAGTTACATGATGGATAATGGCAGGGCCCTAAGCATCCCAGACAACCGAAACAGAAAATCAATACAGTGCCATTTCTGAGATCCTGCATGTTGGGGATGTCAGGGGAATGATCCATGCTGGTTAACAACCATAAATCATCATCAACTGCTAGAGATTTTTTTTTAAAACCATTAGCTCAAGCCAAGTGCACCTGTACTGTACAAGCTATTAATAGACAGACAAAAAGAAGAGTGAAAGAAAGGAGAAGTGAAAATGTACATTAGCATTGAATATTATAAGCAGGGTGACAAGGTGGCTCGGTGGGTAGCACCGTCGCCTCACAGCAAGAAGGTACCGGGTTCGATTCTGTGTGGAGTCTGCATGTCCTCCCCATGTCTGTGTGGGTTTACTCCGGGTACTCAGGTTTCCTCCCACAGTCCAAAGACATGCACGTTAGGTCGATTGGTGTCTCTAAAGTGGCCCTAGTGTGTGTGTGTGTGTGTGTGTGTGTGTGTGTGTGTGTGTGTGTACACGTACACCCTACAATGGATTGGCGCCCTGTCTAGGGTTGTTCCTGCCTTGTGCCCTATGCTGCCGGCTAGGCACCAGGTCTCCCGTGACCCTGAAAAGGAATAAGCAGTTAAGAAAATGAATGAATGAATATTTGATATCAGATGGTTATTGTAAAAAGTAAATTGTTTATGATTAAACTTAAACTTATGATTAAAAGTAAATAGTTTTTTTTCCTGATTCCCCAATTTGAATGAATCAGGTGGTGTGCTGCAACAATCTAATTTGATTAGAACTTTATAGAATTATAATCCTTATTAAATCTGTGGTTGGAGAAACCCAGAATTTGCTGTTTCCGATACATCTCAATTACCAAAAGAATAAAAAACTAGAGCCGTCACATGATTCATTTATGTAAAATTAGTATTAATCATTAATCAAAATGTGTGTTAATCACAGTTTTAACACATTTTGATTTGCGTTGTATGTGCGGGTAGGCATGGTAGGGCCACTGGTCTATTTTAAGAGAACTGACTGTTGAACATCGCCTCATTATTCACTCCACTTTCTTTGATATAAGTGAAATATTAAAGATTGAAGTCTCTTCATTTTTTTATTTAAAGGGAACTACACGGTGTAGGGAGCTAGGGAACACGGGTATATCGCTCAGCCAGACGTTGCGCATCATGTGATGCTGCTACATGATTGGCTGATTCGATTTTACCTCAGAGACCCGTCGCCGGAATGGAATGGAAGGAGTTTGTGTATGTGTTATGCAGATCCGTCGCCAGATTCTCAAGAAATTTTCCCTTGACTTTTATATGCAGAGTGTTCCCATTTAAACAACACTCCACATAGTGGTTCAGGAAAAAAACAATGCCACTCTCACACACACACACACACAAAAACATATGCTCACATGGAAGATTGCACATATGGACAATTATGTGGTATCTTGCACTATTTTTTTTTTCACTCTTATACTCGTATTCCTGTCCTTCAATAAACACCATCCTGCTGTTACTGATGCACATGGACAATCATTTGATATACTGCACCAGTATATCTACATCTTCACATATTCATCTTTTCTGTCGGGTGAAACGATTCTTTTTACGGTTCTGTTGTAAGTTCGAGGTTTTGTCGGAATTCTTGTACTCATGGTACACCCTTGAAATGCTCCTACATTACGAAAATCCAAACTTTGCTTCTCCCTCCGAAATGCTTTGATCCATCTCACGAACTCCAACAATTAAACCACGTTGTAAATTGCAAAATCGTGATAACTTGCCATTCTCACGGCAGAAACGGCTCCAGAAGCTTCCGTAGGTGACTGTCGCTTTACATATGCACGAGTGGACATCGGTAGTGCACTAGGTGGGATTCAATATCCATGTTTTTTTTAAGCATTTCTGAAAATGCTTCATTTGGTTATTTTATCACAAAGTGCATCTGTGGTCACTCACTCAATATGCCGTCAGATAATCATGATGTTAATGATGAAGATGATGTGCTTTATAATGTATGGTGTGTAGTGCACCTGCAGGAAAGATGCAATCTGTGCACTCTTTCAATCTTAGTGTCATAACAGATGATTGTTTAGATGTAAATTCCCATGTCATTCAGAATATAAGTAAAAAATGAAACTCTATCTTATATTTATCATACGTGTGAAAGCACAGAATGTACCATCATACAATCAGGTGTATTTTTAGATCAGACAGTCTGCATAGTCTTAGCATGTCAAAAAAATGCATTTCAAGAGATGCATAGTCATTTTAATGGAGAAAAAAATATCAAATGGCTAATCTGTGTAGCCTGGGGGAAAAAACATGAATGTATGAATTCCTGTCGTGATTGCGATATTAGAAGCCTAGTAATAAAGGATATGACAAATGTTCAAAGACATCTCTAAGGGTTAATTCAATATTCAATTGCCGAGATATTAAATGTAAGTATTATCAGCGTGCTCTTGTGTTCTTGTCTCTGGTTTCCATGTTAAACTCTCAGAAGTGTTGCCAGTTTTCAGTAGTTCACAGGCACCGCATGAATAATGGAGTGAGTTGACAGGATGGAAAATATCCCTCTTCCCACCCCTCAAAATTTGCAGCGTTCTGACACAATTCCTCCATTCTCAGTTAACGGAGTTAACAGCTCTCCGAAATAACAGCCGACCATTGAGATGTCAGCTTTGACCTGCCTAGTTAGAATTTGCATCACCCAAACTTTTCACTGTGCTGTATAATTCCACTGCATATCAGATTGAGGGCACGGCACACAACACACCGGGTCATGCAGGCTCGGATAATCGCATCTGCAGCTCAGTGAAGCCTCAGTAGGGTGTGTGTGTGTCTGTGTGTGTGTGTGTGTGTTGGCTCTGTCATATTCTAATAGGGCCATGTATTATTTAAAAATATAGAACAAGTTAATACAGTGCACATGCCATACCTGTCATGTGGAGTAATTACCCATGGGTGCTCGATATATGTGCAATGAAAAGCAAAGCATTACCATGAATTCTTTCACCACAGGGATTTCAGTGTCAGTGAGGAGAATCATAATCCTAATCAAGAACCTATTTTATTACTGAATCATAAAAAGACATGCACAGTGCCTAAATACTACACCGAACAAAGTGAATCTGAATGGTTGTAAATGTAGCATAATTAAATCTGGGATATTAATAATAAAAAAAATGAAGTTTATACATTTACACGAATATGTCTAGTATTCTAATTAATCTGTTGAAAGCGCAGCACATTTTTCCTTACTGAGATATTTCTACATAATCCCAGACAATCTTCTTAAATGTGCCTACATAACAGACACACTTGTATATTTACTCTCTTCAGTAGTGGTGGGTGGAGCTGTGGGTTTTTCACACTTTTACTTGACAGTCACAATATTATTGAACATAATGGCAGAATAATGGGAGTCAACAGGATAAATATGCTGTGGGTCCGCAACTGGATCTATGTTCCTAATAAAGTGTTTTTAAAGAACTGGGTTGGAAAATGGCTTATCGCCCATCACCAGTCGGAAGAACCTCTGAGCGGCTGAGAGCAACATCACTGGGTTGAGATCACTGCAGTTTCCTTGCAGTGAAGTCACCAGTGCTGGAGGAGCTGGACACGTGGTACCAGTATTGGTGTACAGATCCCCAGGGACTGCAGGCAGTGCACCCAAGCAGCTTTGCCCGCACCGGGTTCCCCGGGTTAAAATAGAGGTTGCAGAGCAAAAGAATCATGAGATGGCAACTGCAGGTGTTATCGAGCCTTGCAGTAGCCAATAGGCCACTCCTGTGGTTTTGTTAAAGAGAAAAGGGGGTGGCTGGTGTTTCTGTGTGGATTACCATTGCCTAAAAGCTGTGACTAAGCTGGAGTCTTATCCAATTCCCCATATTGATGATGTTTTGGATCAGCTAGCGGGCTCATCCTGGTTTAGCTCACTGGACTTATGAAGTCTCTTGGCAAGTGGCGTTAGCCCTGGAGGCAAAGGAAAAGACAGCACTCATGCTGGGCACAGGATTCTGGCAGTTCACAGTAATGCCATTCGAACTTTGTAACGCTCCAGTGACTTTTGTGTAACTAATGGGACAAGAGCTAGCTGGTTTACCCAAGAACCAGTGCATTGTGTACCTGGATAATGTGTTGGTCCATGCTCCTAGTTTCAAGGACACAGTCTGGCAAGTGCAGTGAGCTTTTCAGGTTATAAAGTCAGCAAACCTCCAGCTGAACCTAGAGTAGTGAAATATGTTTCAGTGCTGAGTAGAATTCTTGGAACGTGTAGAGTGCCAGAAAAGGTGGTGCATTGGGCCATACCCCATAACCTAATGGAGCTCTGGAGCTCTGGAGCTGGTGACATACTACCGCAAATTGACACCCCACGACATAAGCTGAAAGCAAAAGGCATGGTGTTTAATTGGGACAAAGCCACTGACCGCTTTCATTTGAGACCCTTTGTAGAAGGGAATTGCTATGTTCCTGTTGCTATGGTCTATTTTATTAAAAACCTTAAGCCTATGTGGTCTCTGATCAGAGAGCTACTACCACTGCAGTTCTTCCAGCAATTTGGAGCTCCAGATACACAGTGATACACAGTGAGAGATACACAGTGACCAAGGGTGGAACTTAGAAAGAGGTGTGCAACTGGCTAGGGTGAGAAAGACTAGGACGATGCTCCTACATTCACAGATTGTCAGCTTAGTTGCATGTTTTAACCACAGGCTTACAACACAGTTGGCTATTGTGATGAACCAGCATTAGTATGACTGGGACAGGCATCTGCTATTGGTGTTACTGGCAGCATGTTGGTCTGTGCTGCAGGAGTCTATGGGATTTACCCAGTGCTTCTGATGTTTCGGCACGAGCTGAGAACGCCCACACAGCTCACCTTCAAAGCACCCCCTGGATGTGACGAGTACGATATCCCCATCACTCAGTGTGTTTGTGAGTTGCGTCAGTGGCTCACACTTCATCAGCTGGCACAGACCCACAAAAGCCAGCAAAACAGACTTGTGACTCATGTTGCCAGGGGCAGCCAGGCACAGTGGGTATACAAGTTTGGCTGTTTAAGAAGTGTCACTGCCTGGGAGGGTCCCTGGGTAGTTGGGGGAAGTGGTCTACTGGGTGTGTATGGGATGATGCACTGTAGTGGTGCACTGAGACAGTTTGGTCCCCATATTGGCCCCGCACAGTGAGGACTGTAAGCCCGAGTGAGTCTAGAGTTATAGTGACAACAAACAACCAAGCCACAGACAGTCTGAGGCTCAGAGGCACCCATGTAGGGAGTGACAGACCCCTAAAAGGCTAAGGGGTTCCTTTGTGTACTTGCTTGGAACTGTGTTGGAGACACCGGGACGTTTGACCCTTGAGGGGGTGCTATGTAGGATCTGCCACTGGATCCAGGGAGTGGGTGGGCACTCCATAGATTAGGGGGCAGGTATATGCATGGCTCCCTGCATGCCCTGCAGGTACACCTGTAAGTGTGCCCCTGCCATGGACACACATGCATGTGTGTGTTTCCCCTGTTCTCCCCCCACACCTTTTTTATGCATCGTCTCTCTTCCCTGGCTCTGTCACCTTTATGTTCCTAATAAAGTGACATGTTAAAAAACTGGGTTGTGGGAAATGGCTCATTTGCATCACCCTTCACCACCAACATCCCAATACAATACCGTGATGTCCACTACTGGACTTAAGGGAGCAGGCCGTTTGAGGAAGTGTAACTATAGCATGCCATTAACACGTTTGGAAACAAAGTAGATCCTGCTTGCAGTAAGTATTGCAGAAATGTAAGAGAGGTTTAAGAAATTTAATTAAAGACATTTGAAACACTTAAAGTAGAGCCTACATTAAAATAACTAACAAGGGAAATGTTAAAAGGTTAATTTTATGAAAGGTATTTCTCACATACAAAAAAAAAACACTTAAGTAGTCTATATAGACTAGTCTCGCTTGATGTACGTTGTTATCTGATGCAAACAGTTGCATTTTAATTTTTAAAAGTAGATCAAGGAGGAAAATGTTCATAGCGTGTAGAGCAAAGCTGCAGTCTTGCTTGCTCGCATGGCCTACTTTTTTTTCAGTTTGAGTATATGAGTATATGTTTTTATTTTGGTACTTGATATTGAAACTGCTACTAAAATGAGTAACATACGTAGTATTAATCAATTATGGAGCATTTGATTTAGGTCTGTTTGGTTTCCTGGTTTAAATAGTGACCCATGAAATGCGCACTATACGCTATTACTGTGATTGTTCTTTTTTTCATGTTAGTTAGTTGAGTTGAAATTAAATGCATTAGTTAACTACAGTAGTCTCGGTCGAGTAAAGACTGGTCGAGTGGAGAGAATGTTTTGTTTCCCTTAAAACAAGAAAAGCTTCTCATTATCAGAATTGAGTCTGCTGATCAACAAGAACAGCATACTAGGTACGCGCTGTGATTTTCATTCACCTAGCAACAAATTCCTAAAGCTCAAGGGTAATGTCTAAGATGTTTTGTCAGGTAACGTGCATTGTAGGAAGATGCTGTAGTTCCGGTTTTTGATATTTTCACACTTGTTTTTGATTTCCATGATTAATCAAGGAAGTCTGGCTCACTGGCGTTTCATGCTGTCTCTTCACTAATGTGACAACATGCATCTCACAGTCACGTGGTATGGGAGGGATAGTGGTATCAGATTTTTTTTTTTGAGTAAAACAGCACAGGCTCAGATAAGAACATGCACTCTCACTTTGACCTGGACAAGACGTCTTGGTTTCACAGTTTAGAAGCAGGTCAGTATGAACGATGCTGACAGAGGCACTCAGAAATAAACATGTCCTCTGAGCTGCCCTTGTGTCCATAAGAAGGTGTACATCATTAGCCTCTCCTTCTCCAGTACCTGTGTTGGTGCTGCTCAGGTTACAATGACACATATTGCTTGAAACAATCATTAAAGGGGAAGCTGTTGCCACAGGTAAACATATGGAGACATGGAAGTGCCAGGCGGTAATTGGTATTTGGTCAAAGAAATTAATAAACTAGATTATCGCTTCTACGCTTTCTTGGAATTGAGGAGTCACAGGTGTGAGAATGAAAAGAAAAAGAAAAAGCTCTCTGTTCTGTGTTCAAGCGAGGCTAGTGAGTGCTGCTGCACAGAGCTTTTTGCTTTTATGAATCTGTGGGTGTGAAGCTAGGTTACCCCATGCTTCACGCTGACTCCACTAAGTGGTAATGAAATATAGATGTCGAATCCTGGACAGTTCAATGTTTCATCTCTCTTGGTGATACCATAAGGAAGCCATTAATAGTGTCAAGGTGCATTAGCTGTGCCACAGGAAGATAATTGGATATGAGGAAATGACTGGCGGCACCTGCTTAGAATCAATTGGGCCTCCCTGAAGTAGTTGAGGGAGAACTTTGTGAGGCCATCGCTGCCTGTTGTGAGTGCTACAGTGCCTCAGGACTACTTTTTCTCTTTCTGAGAATTTTTTTTTTTACCACCTGTGAGGTCACCTGAAAGAAGCCTCTTTTTGTGTGTTGCCTTCGGTGTGGAGAGGCCTTGCATCCTGCATAATCACAAACAGCAGGACCATCTGTTGTTGCCTTGTTGGCTTAGCTAAGCGTAACCTTTTTAGTGTCGCATTTCATGTATCTGTCTGATGTAGAGGCATATTTACAAAATGGTAATTGCCTAATGAAATCCTGTTTTGAAGTTACTGCATATGTTGTATGGAAATGGCGCAATTATTAGTAGTCATTAATGTGGGAGGATGAAACAGCACTATGGCTCTCTGTATGTCACCTCAAGAGATTAATGATCTTAACCTTTACGCACTTCCTTTTTTTTCCCAGAATTTCTGTGCAGGAAATAGGCCATCTTGTTTCTTCTAAATACAAAATGTTACAAGATTCTTTTTTTTTTTACGTCTTTAGATTGAGGAATTAATGAACGTGTTTTTTTTTTCTCTTGTAGAACCAGACCCCAGACAAGACACTGACTGCAGTTCCTGCCACTTGTCCCCATAAGGTGAGTCATTATCTGTCTCCATTTGGATTCATGATTTAGGGATCTGTTGTGTAGTAGCCAATGATCATATCATAGCTTAGTAATCAAAAAGAGTGTAATTAGCATTTCTGGCTTCAATGCTAGTCATTCCAACTGCTTAATTGTATGACGGCTATTTCTTTTCAGCAATTCCTCACATACCTGCGTATGTTAAATTTTCTCCTTCAAGAGTGCCATAGATTTTTTTTATCTATTACTTCAGACGTCTCCCTCAGCAGTATCTTATCTAATTCTGAATATAAGATTTTTACCACTCGATTTAAGCGACAAGATTATCATTCATGAATGCTTGGGATTCAGCCAAACATAAATAACAATCTACAGTCTCATTACTAGGAACAGAATAATCAGGCATTTGCTTTTTTCTATTTTTTTATGGCTTCCTTTTGCTTTTTTTCTTTTACAAGTACACTTTCCTTCAGCAAAAATTTCCCTGAGCACTCTGGCATGTCTGCATGAAAATGTGTTAATGCGCTATACTGCAAAAACTCACACTATTTTCAGTCCGCTAACCCCAAATGTGTCAAAATGCTCATGTCCTTTTCTGGTTGACTAGTGGGGTCAAGAGTAAAGACTCTGCTGAAGTTACTGAAAAACAGCAGGCATGTCTGACAGCCTGTCAGCGAGTGGTCAAACTCAACTCCATCCTAAGTGTACCGCCTTAATACTCTGACCACTATCTTCAGAAACTTGCCATGGTGAGCCGAAAATAATCTAGTTCTTCTAGCGTTATACAAAATGGCAGCAGTGCTTCATGTGAGGTGATGTAGAAAAGCCAATCAGCTTTGTCCTGAGCCTCTTGACATAAATGCAGTCTTTAATTGCTGGCCTGTCCTTCAGATCGGCATGCGCCATTTCTGTTGAGATCACCTCTAATGGCACCTTTTTCCCCTGACATCGCTATTGCTCTATGAGTCAACAGTGGGCTGTCCAAGTTCGTATACATTGTCCTTGAAATATGGGATGTCTGGTATTGCTGTCAAAATTGCCTTGAAACTGCACTGCTGGACCGAGGTAATGAAGGTGTGTAACAGATTTGCGATGCCTTTACCAGTTTCCTCTCATCTACCGGAACATAATCTTTGTCTCGTCTCTTTCCATTAGCGCCTGTGATCTGCACAAACCAATATGCAAAGAAAGCAATGGAGCAATGGAGTAATTTGGTGTGTCACTCAGCCCAGAATGAAAGTATAATGGCTAAATGTTTGGATATGATTTATATAATAGGAAAGTCTTATTATGTAGCACTAAGACCGTTTCTATTTTCTTCCTCGATATTGTATGCATCCTCGATGAAAGGGAGCTAATGAACAGCTTTTAAAGGCTTAGTGATTATATAAAATAGGCCTACAGAAGAAAGAGAGAGAGAGAGAGAGGCAGAGAAAGATAGAAGAGAGAGAGAGTGTGAGGCTGACTGGCAAGAAAGAGCCAGAATCAGCAAGAGGAAAGCAGATGAGAGGGCGGAGACAACACTAAGTATACATAATTGCTGCTTGACACATTGGCCAAATTCGGCTATGCCAGTATTGCACTGAAGATGATTAACAGCTGTTCGCGTGGGCAGACTACTTGGTCCCCCCATGGACTTCGGTTTCCATAGCGATTCTAGTCCAAAGGCTACACATTAGGTGATGAAAAGTCCCAATGGGCCGAACATTGTTAAATTACACAATAATATCTTCCATTATGCGCTTTGTCCCCTCTTCAGTAATTCATTCCTGCTAGATTTATTCACAGCAGGTGAATAGTAGAAATAAAAAAGACTCCCCATTACAGGCTTCCTATTTGGGTGTGAAGCACTGAACACCTAAACGATTAGTGCTGATGAAGTGGTTTTTACTCAAGCTAACTGATCATTTGTCTGACATAAAAAAAAAACATGCCTCACTGGGAGTTTCACCGGATGACCCTGACCTATATTCCATCTCTGGCTTAATTCTCTGTCCATTGCAGCACAGGGTTAACGTCACCATCACCACTGAGTTTGGCAGAAATGCCTACTGCTAGCCATCATGTTGTTGCCAAAAATCCCATAGCAGATGGAGCAGGATTTGACCCCTCCCTCCTTGAGTTTGGTCATGCTGAACCTTGGCATTGGAAGCAATCCGAGCTTGGTGGGACCACCGTACAATCTTTCCACCACCAACTGAAAGTGAGATGGTGTGGCGCTCACCATTCCATAACAGCACAGCCAGCACTTTTCTTCCTTAAATCTGCACTGCACACATGACTGTGCACTTGTGCACTCGCCCGCACTCTGACCGAGCACGCAACCGTCTGAGAGAAAGCAGCAGCGAAGAAGTACATCTTAATAATGATTTATACTAGATGATAAGTAGAACTCCCTCCAGCGCCTAACAGCAGACTAGGCATGCAGAGATTAACTATTGTAACATGGAAAACTCGGAGCAGAAGGGTTTAGCTTCAGCGCTGCATGCGTTCACCGTTCAGAGCTAGTAGGCATGATTTTGGAAGACAAGCAGCGAAATGTTACACACACACACAATGGCACTGTCAGGGTGCCTGGGGAAGCTTCGGCTGACATCTTTAGACAAACATGTAATGAACCTGAAAAAAAAACCCAATCAGAAAGGTCAGCGGTGAGCTTTGGGTGCAAGGCCTGTCACTGGTGCTCACAGCATGCCCGTATCAAAAAGAGAAAAAGCAGAAAGGTTTGGCTATACCACAGCTTGCCTTGTGTCCATGGACTTGTTTGAACGTGTCCACGGAGATTCACAAACCTTTCACATTTATTCTCTTATTATATTGGTTGTCTATTCGACTTGAACTCATACACAGATGAAACAAGCATGTTTAATTTAGACTCTTCTAGAAGATCTGTCTAGGATTTACAAGAATTAATAGAACAAGCCACCCTAATAACATCATTACTGTTGAATAAGGTGGTTATGGGCCATCTTAAAAGCAGCGTTTTCAATATTTTTGTTAGCTAGTTGACAGCAAATAACACTTTACTGACAGATTGCATGAATACACCACTAGCCTTGTGAATCAGCAGGGTTTTTGTTCTTTGATTTGGATGGACGCAAGCAATTTCTGGAGTAGATGTATTCCTAATTTGGGTATGCTTTGCAGAGAATTAGTCTTATTTACACAAGCAGCTTGCTGAATGCCTTCCAGCCACGGTCCATGTCACCATGGAGATATTCCTGGTATCTCGGTAATATTCTCTGGCAGCCATGTTTGAAGTACCTGCCAAAACTGCAACAGCACAGTGTAAACTGCAGATGTTCTACACGTTCTGTGGCAGCATCAGAAAATGTACGAAGAAAAAAAAATTAATTATGCGCTAAAGGTGTGCTGATGCAATGTAAACTCTGCATAAAATAAAAAAAAAATAATGCTTATTCTGAAGGGGCATCTACTTTATGATTAAGCCAGGAAGCACCATATGTGTTTAAAAATCGAAAAACATTTGGCAGACTCGCCTAATTTATAGATAGTGTAACACCTTTTTTAAGCATGTGGCTATAGTCTCCCTGCCATAGTTTTTAGGACTATATTTGGTTTCTCTCACCTCTGTTAATTACAAGTAAAGTGTTAATGGGTTGTCGGATCCTTTCGCTTGAACGCGGGACACTGAGTGCATTTATAGAGTCACTTTACAGAAGGTCTTGAGCTCAGGTTGACCCTGCTAATGAACAGATGAAAGGAATCCTAACCTGTGGAATTACAGCTGCAAACATGCCCCTACATTATGATTCATTGCATTCAAACTGGAACAATTTATCTTTAGTTTTTTTATGTTCTGATATTAATCAGTTGGATTTACAGCCATAAGCCTAATTTCACCTCAGTGACTGCACTGAGCTTTCTCTCTCTCTCTCTCTCTCTCTCTCTCTCTCTCTCTCTCTCTCTAATTCAGTCTCAGTGAAGACATGGAATCTTTCAGCCTCTTTTTAGTTAAACCAATCAGGGATTTCGATGTCTCCTATCCAATCAATTAGGTGCAAATAAGTGTGCCGGCCCTTTGATATGGAATCATTTGTCAGAGGAGTGGCATAGACAGACTGCAAATAGTCCAGAGACAAAGGCTTTGCATCCTATCCACCTGGAAATCTGTTTGTTCAGTTGGGCATTCCTGCTGTCCTACATCCTCTTAATGGGGTGTCATTGCGCTTGCTGGTTTTGCCTCAGCCCTCCATCATAAGCTTTTTCCATGCATTAGCCTCTTGATAGCACAGATTAACCTCTTAATTTTTTGAAAGCTGTACTCCGAGAAAGCATGGTGCTATTTCAGTGAACACCGGCTATTAGGATTTAAATCCTTCACTCTGTACTGTTGTATGCTTATTGCATTTGATGTCACCTGATACTATAAACTACCTTTAGCATAACATAAATGCAGTTAGGCTAATCTCGTTCCGAGCCATTATTGGGTAATTTGTGGTGGGAGGTGCGAGAATCCTGGTTTACCTGGCCAGTCAGTAATTGTTGATGGTGTTGTATGAGAAAGCGGAAGCTCTGAAGGGTTAGTAAGATGAATGTATGTGCTGTTTAATGATTCACTTGTCTCCCTTTGTTCTGATTGCTCTGAGAAGAACTTGGGAAGGAAACTTTTTTTTTGGGAAGGAAATTTCCTTTTGAAATTTAGTTTAATACAAAGTAGTGTAGAGTGTCTTTTTTTTTTTATTAAATAATACCCTTAATTGGCCTGAATTTCTATAGATCAAAAAATAGGATTCCTTTAATTACAACACTACAGTTACAGCACAGCAGTAATGAGCAAAGCATTATTCAGGCCCTTTACTGTGTTTTTCTTTTTATCACCCTTCGATATGCATAAATGCAATGCACTGAGCTGACACCAGTGTCAACTTTCTGCTCTTTGTACTGAGATGAACTTCATGTATCTTCTGCACGACTTGGTCTACAGATGAGGTACAATACACAAACAGTATAAGGGGATGGTAGCTCAATAAAATGTATGTAGAATAGATGGGGGGGGGGAAGGCATGTGAGGCATTGATTCAAAGTGTAATTGAAGTAGGAGATGACCAGATAATGCCTGCGTGATCACATTTTCCCATAATACATACCTGATCCTTTGTACTGACCAGAGCCGCCGTTCTGTCGTGCCTCTCTGTCTTGACTTTGAGTATTTGTTTTTTCAGTTAACAGGAAACAACTGAACAACTGAAGTCAGATTTTCTTCAATTTTCCATTTCCATATTATATATAATTACAAAGACACCCTGAGTACATATTTTATATATATATATATATATAAATAAAATTATTATTATTAATTATATATTATACATTGTGATTATAATTTTATATATTTATAAACAAATATAAATAATAAATTAAATTATATTACATTTTATTAAGTTAATTTCCACAAAATTAATACAGAAATATTTAAATTGAAACATTAATGCCCATAAATGTATTGTAGAAAAAAAAACAATTTAAATGTGTGCAATAATATTTTGTCTATTTATTGGAGTCAGGCAGTTTTTTTCCCTTTCTTTTTTCTTTTTTTTTTTTTTTTTAAATACATTTTATAAACTTTTCATGCTTGAGTCAGAAGGCAGTGCAGCATGTACTAATAGAGCAGCCAGTG
>JAOVYV010000035.1:15545618-15557541 GCA_025674545.1 Hassar affinis | reverse complement strand
CCTGTTTAGGGTTGTTCCTGCCTTGCGCCCTATGCTGCCGGCTAGGCACCGGCTCTCCCGTGACCCTGAAAAGGAATAAGCGTGTAAGAAAATGAATGAATGAATGAATGAATGGACATTAGATAGCAAAGTATTCATGGGATTCATATTAATAATAGCTAAACTAAATATCAGTTTACTATTAATTAATGGGAGTTGTACATAACAAACCTTCGTATTCTGTAAAACAGCTCAGGTTCAAGTCCTCTGTACAAGCTACGATATAATTGTGTGCTTTGTGGCATTCTACCTGTACAAGAAAATGATTATGATTTTCTATGCTGAGCAATGATTAAGAAAATACCATCTGTTATCCATGCATGCTACCAACTGTGTTGAGTAAAAAGCCATTCTACAGAAAGATTACAGCTCAGCCGAAGTGTTTAGTGCAGCTGATTAAAAGGAGCGCACTATAGTTACAGCATCGAGGCGCATCACGTCACCGCCAAGCGTGTTAAAGATTAATAATAAAAAAATTAATCCCCAGAACTAATAAACTATGCTTGGCCCAGACTCCTGTCCTCAATTTCAGAGGCTTTAATCTGAACCTGTCGCTAAAATCCATAAATATCTAGGCTAATATTTAGGCTGCTGTTGCTATTTATCAACTAACTAACCAAATATGTGGTTAAGCTAGTTAAATAATCTTGTACACAAGGCAGACACATGAAATGGCATCTACAAAAGCTCAGTTTAGTTTACTAGCATTTGTTTGTATTCATTTATCAGACTTGCTAATGTGCTAGATTAAAGTGGTTAAAGTGTATGCTAATTCAGCCGAACAGGAAAATCCACAAGCACAACAATCACTGTAATATTGTGATTAATTCTAAGAATAAATGCATCCTTCATTTACAAACAATCTGAAATCTATGATGATTGCAACAGTTGAATACAAACTTGTGACTGGCTACTGAAGCAGTTTTGCCCCGGTGTGTGCCAAAACAGTACTGTTTGTTTTGTCTAATATTTTTTTTTTGTTTGTTTTTTGTTTTTTTTGGAATTTAAACAGAAAATTCATTAAGAGACTGTCTTGGGCCATTATTAAATCTCTGGTGTATAATCAATCTTTATTACTGATTTAAAAAAAAAAAACATTACCTAAGTACAGTGTTTGCTTCAACATGATGATATTGCCTGAAATATTGCAGCATATCTATCTGTCTGTCTGTCTGTCTGTCTGTCTGTCTATCTCTCTATCTGTCTGTCTATTGATTGATTGATTGATTTTTGATATTGTTTTCATATGAAGTGTCTGGACACCATTTAGCACCTACTTACATCAAGGCCTAACTAGTGTTACAAGAACAACCAATCATAAAACATGATCCCCAAAGCCATACCTCATCTCAATGCACCACATACAGTACATCATAATATATACACCCTACACCACTACATACTGTACATCCTAATATATACACCCTACACCACTACATACTTCACATCCTAATATATACACCCTACACCACTACATACTGTACATCCTAATATATACACCCTACACCACTACATACTGCACATCCTACTATATACACCCTACACCTCTACATACTGCACATCCTACTATATACACCCTACACCTCTACATACTGTACATCCTACTATATACACCCTACACCTCTACATACTGTACATGCTAATATATACACCCTACACCACTACATACTGCACATCCTAATATATACACCCTACACCATTACATACTGTACATCATAATATATACACCCTACACGACTACATACTGTACATCCTACTATATACACCCTACACCACTACATACTGTACACCTTAATATATACACCCTACACCACTACATACTGCACATCCTAATATATACACCCTACACCATTACATACTGCACATCCTAATATATATACCCTACACCACTACATACTGCACATCCTAATATATATACCCTACACCACTACATACTGTACATCCTACTATATGTGCAGTATATGTGCACTCTAAACCTATACACACACCCACACACACAGACTTTATCTTGCTAGAGAGTTGAGGAAATTCCATTGACATTATTAATGATAATTATTACTAAAGCCAATTAAACCCTAACCCCAACAGTTCTCCAAAGAAGGTAATGATGACTATAATATATCGACTATTAATATATTTACAAATAATATCGTTCCTCAGGATAGCTGTTATATTTTAATTTTGAAAAACTGGGGTGTAGACTATGGGGAATTTACCCTTTTAAATTAAATAAGTCTAAACATGAAGCATGAAAACAATATTGTCTCTGCTTGCTATGTCTGATAATTTGTATAAAATTTGTTCCAAATATAATGGCAGCATAACTGATCACTTTTATTACAACAATGTAATTTAAACCCATGACAAAAAAATAGTAAAAAAAATAATAAAAATTGACACCTACAGATCTCCCATTTCATCGCGCATCAAAATCCATATGCTGCCCATATGCTTAAGTATAAATCCGACAGAACCTGTGTGGTGCTCTTGCTGCGCTCACAAAGTTATCCAGTGCCATTAATCAGTGTCCCCATCAGGTGGCTTGTTTGCCAGACGAGGCCTAAGTGACAGTGATAAGTGATCCTCCTCTTGTTCCAACATGAGCCCTAATACAGTGGGCTTTTCACATTATCAAGTGAAGACAATGGCAGTGCCACTCGCAATGAACAAAAGTGTCAGGTCACTCGATAGGAGGAAGCTCAAACCCATTAACAATTTAAATGTCATGCGGAAGAAACAAGCACTGAAGGTTGAGGTGGGAGTGAGCTCGTCTCCTACCTCATCATCCTTCCCTGCTCGTCAAAGTGCCGTGGTTCATGACCTCTATGCTCTCTCCTTCACTACTGTGCTGAAATGACATCAACCAGGTGTTTGGTGGGATAACTCAGTGCCACATGTAAAACAAGGTCTGGCTTTAACTTTGATGAGGCACTTCAGTAGCATAGAGGGCAAGGAATGAAAAGTTTCAGTGGATCCAGCCTCTCGTTTAATTTCAGCACAGCAGTAACTTTTTTTTGCCCTTAGCAACCTTATAACTTCTGGAAAGCTTTGCTTTATGATCCATCACTACATCATTGGACATTCCACTTCAAGGACTGCTCAGTCTGTCTGCTAAAATGTTGTTTGATAATGCCTTCATCCAGTAGAATGCTAATATTTAAACATGAAAATCCAAGATGTTTTTTGCAAGACCTCAGTGTGAAATGTTTCTTTTTCCATTTAATCCTCATATCACTATCATTCAGTATGAGATCCTTACATCAGATGCAACATTATAATTATTGGAGATGTACAAGTATGCCAGCTTCCAGGGGGTTTTTTGACAAAACTCACTTTTGAATTTAGGGGAAAGCATATCTAATTGAATTTTAATACTTAATTAAATCAAGTAATAATTCTATTCATTTCCCACAGCAACTGACTCTTCAACACTCCTGAGCCAATCGCAATAAAGTTATCACCAAACGGCCAGATATGCAAAGAAGATGTGATCTCCATAAGACAATTTGGAGGACGCCCATCATGGAAGGACAGCAATAGTTCTTCCATAATAGGACAAAATCACCTCTCAACCATGCAGCAATTTTCTCTATATGTTTATCCCCTTCCATTTCACAAAATAAGCAGAATGGGGGGCAGTTTATCCACCGTAAACTCCCAGGGTGCATTGGACCGTTGTCTTGATGAAGAACGAGATCAAACTGGTCTAATTTCCTAAATGAATTCTCCAGAACTATTACAGGCGAGCCCAACCTCTGCATAATGTGATGAGCAAAGGGAACATTGATGAACTTTTTTAATTATTATGCCGCCTGGGAATTTGATGCTGCCAGTACAGGGATCTACACCATCAGGCTTTTGCCGTTTTTTTTTCCAACTCTTTTTTTAATTCACCTAATTTGTCGGTCCAAATGAAACACCACAAGGTTAGAATGTGGATTAATTAACGGCACCAGGCCTAATGAAATGAGAGGATGGTATGTACCATGAGGATCAATACAGGTCTTTAAGTGTGGCCTGGCTAGGAATTGTACAGGGAAATACAAGCCACTTAATAGTAATAAGCTGATGAACCAGGTCTACATGTGCTAAATGAGATGTCACTTCAGTGTGCTAACATATTGAGGCAAACTAGCAGACTATCTGCTCAGATAGATGTAATTAATTAAGCCTTCCAGTCAAAGTCTGTAATGCTTTAATCCAAATTTTTGCATCGAACACATTTCCTAGGCTTGATTGCACTAGAAAATAAATTGCCAGTAAAGTGAATTAGTCATTTGGTGATACGGAAATAAAATCAGTCTCGAAATATAATAGCATGTACTGCAAAATGGGTTCAATCAGGTGTTAGTTTCAGCATCAGCTGGTTCATTGGCTGGGAGCGGAATCTTGAAGGTTGTGGATGGATTAGCTTTTCACACTTCTGCACTATAAGCACCTTGGTGTGTCACGTTCTTACATGAGGAAAAAAAAAGGTTTTAGTCATTGGACTGGAAAAGAAAAAATCACAGCATCCCGATGTTAAAAGAATTCTTTTTTGTAGCATTATTTTAAACCATAGTGAAGGGTAACTAGGGTTCTGACAGGCTCTGTAAAAGGTCTGTGGTTAGTCATCTGGAATGCTAAATAAAGAAGGCGGTTCCTAGCCATGTTTGTCAAAGCATACCAGACTCTGTAGCACCAGAAAGATACATCAGCTACAAACCACTGATGAGAATGAATCTCTGCATACATCATACAAGTAGTTTTCTTATGTCCTAATAGTATCATTAATACCAGTACCAAAACTGCTATGCCATGCTACTACTGCTAATAATAATAACAACAACAACAACAATGTGCTCACACGTGTAGGCCACCTATAATATAAATTCACAATGGCCTCACAGTGCTCAACAAAACTCCAATCAGTTCTGTAAAAAGTCTGTATTTGATTTAAATGGTTTACTATATCTGAGTATGTGTAATGCTCAAGAGACCCATCTTTGCATATTGCATTATAGGACCTGCTTTTATTTTCTTTCATTAATTAATGAATTATTATTATTATTATTATTATTATTATTATTATTATTATTATTATTATTATTATTATTATTATTATGTCAAATGAACTATAAGGAAATCATATTACAATATACATTTTGCCATTTTTCCTGTAACTCCTATTGCAGTTTAATTTTGTTAATAATCTACACTCAGAAGTCTAGAACTGGAACTCTAAATGGATAAATTAAAACACCTGAGCATTCATTTCTGACCTAACAATTCCCTGATCAAACTTCTTATCTTTGGAGGAAAACACTACTTATTATGCATTCTAGAAACGCTTTATAAACATGGCTATACACTCTAATGCCTTTCCGTGAATAATTATAACAATGTGCATAATGTCTTACAAATGCTTTTTAACATGTTCATAGGTCATTATATGTATATTTTACATTCACAGACAGTTTTCATATCATGCAGCCTTATTTTTAGTTGTAGGAACCCTTGACAGTCAATAATTGTAATAATGCAAGATTAATAGCAAAGCAAAATATTATCACAGTGTCTAGAATACACTGAAGTACCAGAAAAACTGGTACTGGAAACTATGTAAAATACATAGCAAGACCATCTGTGTGCCTCATTGGCTGCATTTGCCAGTGCATATACAAAGCCAAAGACATCTATGGAAGCTTCTCTTTGTCCCATGAGAATTGCAAGTTATCATGATTTTTGCGATTTTCAATGTGGTTTAATAGTTAGACTCGTGAGATGGGTCATAGCATTTTGGAGGTAGAAGCAACTTTTGGATTTTCACATATGAGCATTTCAGGGGTGTACTGTGACTACAAGAATTCTGGCAAAACTTTGAATCTTCGAACTTACAACAGCAGCGAGGCTGTAAAAAGACTCTGAATGAATGTGACCTGCATCAGGTGGCAAGAATCGTTTCATGTGATAGTCATGCAACACTGAATCAAGTAACATTGAAATTCAATGCTGGGGCCTCAACAAACATCAGCATGAGGTCTGTGCAATGTTTTTTACAAGATCCTATGGGGTATCTACCAAGTATTAACTGTATACCAGTTTTTCTGGTACTTCGGTGTACTTATCATCGTCATAAATTCCTCCTCTCAAATGAGAAGTGTGTTTTTGTTTATGGCCATTTGTTTTGTGTTTTGGTTTCCGCCCTGTCTTTGCCCTGTCATGTTATTAGCGTTTCCCGATTGTTCATCGTTATTGTCATTTAGCTGGAGTGACTTCCTCATTTCTGTTTTCTCATTCCAGTGGAATGTTGGAATATTGGACTATTGGAACATTGATGATGATTATGCATACTTATGTCCTGCCACTACTAACCATATGTTACACTTAGGATACTTGAATACCTCCAAAATTTGATTAACGATCTCTGTTAGCTCAAACGGTGTCGCAATTCAAAATTCATAGAAATTTGCAGAAATTTCCAAATGGATACTGGAGGTAGAGGGTGATTAGTGATCATACCATTTTCATTTGTATATAATCACTTTCCCTGTTCAGATTTGATGAAATAGTGTGAACCCGGGTGGGACCGGTGTACTGGGACGAACAGTGCTGCAGAATGTTTCATATAACTCGCTTTAAACCAGAGGTGTCAGACCTTGGAATAAGCATATGGTCCTTTCAGCCTATATGATTGCTTAAGCTATTGTGTGTTGCAGAAATACGTTTGGTGATAAGAAGTGTGACATGTACCTACTGGAAAGCAAAAGAAACTGTTAGATGCTCTCTCACACTTTCATTCTCTCTTATTATTGCAGAGCAGAGGAAGTCTATTTCTGTACCTGCATAGATTGAGAGAAAATGTGAAGTGGCTCCATGCCAAAACATACTTAGCAAAGCAGCAAAAGAGTATTGACCTTTAAAAGTGCTTAAACACAATGTGTGCGAGAAATGATACTTGAAAGAAAGTGAGAGACAAAGTAAAACACCTCATTTAACACGGATCCTATGCAGTGTGTGTGGCAGCAGAATATTATGCACGAACCAATTATGAAGCTTGGCCTCTCAGTGCTGGCCTTTACCCCTCTGGTCTACTATCAGAGAGAACCTAACAACATATTTGTCTGAAAAGGGGTAACAATTACACCGTAATAAGATTGCACACCACTAAACCTTCTGGCAACATGGCTGTCTGTATTAGTTTTAATTTTCTAAATGACTGTTTATGATATTAGAATATGAAGAGCATGTGCGCGTGCATATGCTTCGTCTCTCCGTGCCTGTGTGTGCGTGGGTGGTTGTGCGTGCCTGCTTGGCACAAGGTGCAGCGGGTTATCGTGCTCTCAAAGCTGTGCCCATATTTCACATCAGGAAAATACAGGCAGATAAATAAGGCTCGGTGCGTAACTGTCTGATAGCAGGCCGCATGATTCTCTCACCTCCACTTAACAGCTGAGGTGGAAGTCCAGGGCCTGCCAGGCCGTTCTGCAAGGATGAGCTGCTACGACAGCTTGCTCTCGATCGTCATTTCACTGCTTTAGCACACCGAGCCCCTGCTGCTCTCGCTGCCAAAGAGCTCCCAGTCATAAGTAGAGTTAGCTCAACCTGTGCATGTAGCAGGGATAATAAGAGACTGTGTAGTTTCACTCCTGTTTGGACTAATGAACTGGAGGTAGAATTTAGGGAGAGACAAGTGAATCATATCCTGGCGCAGAAAGGACTGGGGGGATTTGGAAGGAGAGTTTCTTTTTTTTTTCTTTCTCGCATTTCAAAAATAAAATAATAATTGGCTGTAAATTGATATTGCGCTTTACTAAAGACAATTTAATTGCATGTTCTGATCCATTTAGACACATTCTGTTTCCTTTCTATTGTTGCATTGATCTATTTATGCCAGGTCTTTTTTATCTGACATGATCAATATGTATGTACTAGGGCAAAGAAGAAATTCAGTATGAGGTTTTCACAGTAACAGTACAAACACATTGTTTAAGCTTTTTTTTCCCTTCTTCTTCTTTTTTTTTTTAGAAAGGTTGAACACCATGTAACATCATTCATCAGGGAGAGGCAGTCCATGGCGGCTGTTATTGAGGAAGGTTAGGCTCATTATAGGTTTTGTCCTACATTCACGACCACTTTGAGATGAATAAGAATTGCATTTGACCATAGTGCTTGGGTTTATGAGTGTGTAAGCTGCAAATCACAGCTGGGATTCGGGGATCCCGGCGGTTTGAACTTCGCCATCAACGGTGTTGATCCAGGCTCACGGTAAGAACTAAGTAGGGTGTTGGAATTGGTCCATGAAGTTCCAGAGAGACAGCTTTGTTGGAGAGCGAGTTGAAGTTGAAGGACAATACTACAGAAGTGCTCCCGCGAGGACATAAAGCGAACGTTTCCTTTGCGTGACAGATGCCGCAAGAGGGCGGTGACACCAGCAAGGACATCTTACACAGCAGCATTACAGACGCGCGCATAAGTACTACAAACACGCCGAACCATATGGCTAACTAACGAGCGCTCTGCCTATGTTTATTCATGTGTGCCGAAGAAACAGAGCAAGAAATTGTAATCTGTAATAAATGTACAGTGAGTTGACGGGAACAAAATATGTGAAACGGGAACACCAGGTGTCTCTAGTTGTAAACATTCTCAGATGGTGAAGCATTGTGAAGCGGCTTAGACACCTCACTACAGTATGCGCTGTTCATCAGAATAATGCACTGAGCTGGAAATAGTAGCTGAGGACCTGGAGATAGATTAGCATGCCTGTACCTTTCTGTGGTCACTTTCTCACAGCTGAAGATGCTGTGATAAAGGGCCGAAAGAAACTGCAGTGCATCATCTGCATGTCTGTAGCTTTCTGTCCAACAGTTTGCCAAAGACGTTTGATACAAAACTTTTGTCATCGACAAGAAACACATTTACAATAGCACCTTATGTTTCTTGTGCAGTAGATTAGAAGCAAGAAACTTTCTAAGCTTGGATCAGCACTACGTGATTAATCCCTGGTCCAAGACTGCGGTTTCTTTCATCACTTATTATTCCTTATTTTAGCAATATGCTCGAACGCATCGCATAGCATTCAGGTGCTGCAGGCAGACTGCTGGACTGAGTGATCTGCAATCATATTAAGACGATGAGCAGCAGGCTGTAAAGGCAGCGCATTTGATTATGGCATGTTTATTCACTTCAGGAATAGAGCGAGGGCTTAGTGCTGTATTACAAGTCGGAATCAAATTGCTTTTGTCTAAGTGAATGATTATTAGCTTAAAAAAAAATCAATTCCATAGCTTATATATTATATACGCAATATTTCTCATATGTCCTATTGCTATTGCATATTTTTCCCAGATATAGGGTATTACATAACTAGCTAAAAAAATCATTCAATTCGGGATGTCGCTGCTTCATCTAAGAAGCCAGCTATAATTTGAGGCAGCGACTCGCACAGAACGATGAACAGTAACAACTACTATACACTGAAGTGCCAGAAAAACTGGTATCAGTACCAGTTAATACTTGTATGTTCCCTATGGGGTCCTCATGCTGATGTTTTTTCACTGAGGCCCCAGCATTGAATTCCCATGTTACTGGAGGTAGTGTTGTACGCCTATCGCGTGAAATTGACTCTTGTCTGAGTCTTTTTAAGTTTTGCTAGGATTCTTGTATGCACGGGACTCCCCTGAAATGCTCATACATGAAAATACAAACTTTTGCTGTTTTAATAGTGGAAATGACGTCTAGAGTAGACGCTTAAAAAGATACCTATCGCTTTATATATGCACTGGCAGACACTATGATGTGCTCCAGTATCCAGTATCAGTTTTTCTGGTACTTCAGTATAACTTCAGTTAATTCAAAACATTACAACCAACAGCTACTAATATACACTAATGTATGGTTATGTGCCATGGCTGTCACATACCGGTCATAACACTAGTGCTGTGGAGTAGCTAGCGTCATTTAGCAACAATACTAGCTCAATTACATATTAGGTGCATGCCAGTAGCTGAGCTATTGTTAAAATAACATCGCTTTTCCACTTCGAGTAAGAAATCACTATACCGTATTCTTCCTTTTTCACTTCAACATGTTAAAAAAAATATATATTAAACACACACTTCTTTCCATGTGTAGTACTAAGAATTGAGTGTAGAACACTAGTAGGTACATGCATCAGCAAAATCTCTCTGTTATGGCATATCCTATTCCAAAGCATGTAAATACTTTTTTTGTGCAACATACTTGAGTAGCTGCACAGTAAAATGAAAATGGTTTGCTCAGTTTGAAAAAGGAGATTCCGTGCACATCTGCTGTTTTTTCTTAGAACTCAGCATTGTAGGATGCAATGGTGCTACTTTGTAACTCATGAATATCTTGTAGATTTAAATGCTAAAATTTCACAGTCGCTTCCTCCCACACATCTACAGCAGCTCTACGCGTATAACGGACTCCTTTAAAACACCCATGGCACAAGCTGCATGCCCTTTTTTTATAAACCATAAAGTAACTTTTTATGTTATATTTTCAATTATTGTGGAAACCAACAACAGGGAAGCAAAGCTAATAAAAGCACAGCCGTTTTCACACCATTATAACCATTTTACTTCCTTACATTTAAAGCAATAGTATTTAAAAAATGAGGTGACAACTCACCGATTAGGATTATCAAAGGCACTTGATATCACATGATTACGTATGTGTCTCATTACTGCAAGGTACCATGTACACTATATGGTTACTATGTACACTGTTTGATTACAAGATTGCCGTGGAGCTGAAAATATTCAACCAGTAGTGACTGTTATGTAAATAAAAGAAACCATGAACTGATTATAACTGATTATATTTTATCCCCACATATTTTACAAACTATACTGTAATTCCAAATTGATTTGTACTATACGTGACCCCTGACAGCCAAGAGCAGGAATCTGAGACTAAGCAGCTTGAGATTAGAAAAGCATCACCTGACTTTCTTCTGGTCCTCAGCGGTCCAGGTTCACTGATTCTGTGCGTTCTGTATCCTCACACTCTTCTTATTGACTGACAGGATTAGATGCTGATGAAGCCTGTCGTTCTTCATGAGGCGTGACTCAGACATGAGACTTGATGAATTTGATTGTTTTGTGCATTAACATTAAGGAAATGTCTGACCAGCTAAATGTCATCCGGTCCATTATCATCATCTGTAACATGGCCGCAGATGGCACGGCCATAAACGACTTACGACTTGTGACTTGAAGCTTGACTAGGGCTTGCAAAAAATGACTTATGGGCGTCTCTGTCTCTCATCAACAAGACATTTCTGCCTTCACATCTATTGCTCGCTAGATGATTATTTTTTTTTTTTACTTTTTGCATAATTCTGTGTAGACTGTTGTGTATGAACATAGCAGCAGATTGACAGTTTCTAAAATACTGAAACCAGCATATCTGGCACCAACCTTCATGCCACAGTCAAAATCACTGACATTCTGAGATTTCCCAAGCTGATGGGAACAAGTTTGATGTGAACATTAACTGACAGTTTTGACCTTTACATGCATGATTTCATGCATTGCACTGTGGTCACATGAATAGCTAAGTGCATAAATGTGCAGGTATGCAGGTATTCCTAATAAAGTGTCCCTGAGTGAGTGAGTGAATCTATAGTTAAGTCAAGTGGGATTTATTATCATTTCAGCTATATACAGTGTGTAGAGTACACAGTGAAACAAAACATTCCTCCAGGACCTATAAGCCGGCTCTGAGCTCTGACTCTGAGCGCAAGGGCAGGAACCAACCCTAGACAGGGCGCTAATCCATTGTAGGGCTCACACACACACACACATTCCCACTTGCATTCACACACTAAGGGCCAATTTTCCCATCACCAATTCACCTACCTGCATGTCTTTGGACT
>JAOVYV010000035.1:15517450-15528106 GCA_025674545.1 Hassar affinis | reverse complement strand
TATATTAATATGTATTAGCACATAGTTTTGTTAATAATAATAATAATAATAATAATAATAATAATAATAATAATAATACTTCTTCTTCTTATTATTATTATTATTATTATTATTTGTTTGTTTGTTTATGTTGATATTTTTTTCCTCTTTTTTTCAGTATGAGATTAAGCTGATTCACCAAAAGCTGAATTTGTTTCTAACCCTTTTTACTCATCTTTACCGGGGAGCCATATTCAGAATCAGAATCAGAATCGTACTTTATTGGCCAAGTATGCTTGCGCATACATGGAACTTGGCTTTGGTTACATGGAAGCTCGCAGTGTATGAGGACAGAACAACAAACAGTACAATTTTAACACAAGAACTGAGGTTGTGGGACCTTTAAGTGTGCAATTTCGCAAAGTGGCTTACCGTGCAAGCAGTCTTAAATCTAATACAGGTGTCAGACCTATGAGCAAAAACATGGAAGTTGAAAAGAGATAAGAGATAATCAGTGTGTATAGGAAGTTTGAAATAAATATCCAGTGTGATCTGTCCATTATGTAACAAATGACAAACAAATCAAGATGCAGAACAAATCAAGATGCTTGTATCTTCATAAACATTCCACACATCTGACAGTTATTCCATTTTTAATAATAACATAATTAATAACTTGTTTTATTTGTATTTTTAAGTTAAAAGACTTTATAGGTTGTTGCAAGTTATTATCTTTACATTATGAATTATGCTTACGTTTATGCTATTTGGCAGACCTCCTTATAAAGAGAAGCTTACAGAAGTCTCTGTAAATACATCCTGACTGTGGTCCACTAGGCCACAGATCAAGAATACCATCAGTCTAAATGTAGTAATGTAGTAGGAAAAGGACACACAACACATTTTTATTTTAAACTAAAGTGTCAGGGAGAGGTAAGTCATTAGATGTTATTTGAAGCCTGCCAGTGACTCAGCTGTCCAGACATCTAGAGGAAGTTCATTCCACCACCTATGTGCAAATACAGAGAAAAAGTGTGATGCATGCCTTCCTTGTACCCTGAGAGATGGTGTGACCAGTAGAACAGTGCTAAAGAATTGGAGGGAGTGTGGTGCAGTTTGATAAGTGCTTTGAGGTAAGTGGCTTGTAGGCAAGCATCAGTGTTTTAAATCCAAGATGCAAGCAGCTACAGGAAGGCAATGGAGAAAGCATAGCAATGAAGTGGTGTGGAAGAAATTATAATTAGAAATTACAATTGAAAACAAGTTTTGCAGCTTCATTCTGGATCAGTTGTAAAGGTCAAATGGGATTCAGAGGCAGACCTGCCAGGAGCAACTTTCAGTAGTCCAGACTCAAAATGGCAAGGGCCTGAACAAGCACCTGAGTGGCCTTTGTTGAAAGAAATGGATGAAAAGGAGAAATCAACATGAGTGTGTTAGAATTGCAGTGTGAGAGGAAAAGGGCGGTTGATTGACCATGGCTACGACAAGTTTGCATGCAGCGACCAAAGGCAAGATCAGAGAGTTTGTCCGGGGAGATCACAAAATCCTGACATGGGGAGGAATCACCTAGGATGAACAGCAGTTCTGCAATTTTGCTGAGATTAATTTTCCATGATGAGATATTTGCCAGAGATGCTGAAATCTGTGTGAAAACATGAGTGTCTGAGGGAGGGAAGGAAAGGATAAATTGAGTGTCATCCACATAGCAGTAGTATAAAAACCCATGTCAGGATATGATCTCACCACAAGATCGAGTATAGAGAGAGAACAGAAGAGGACCAGATACTTGGCCTTGTGGGACACCAGTAAAGAGTTCGTATGGAGCAGATATGGATCCTCTTCTTGTCATCATGTTATGACCAGCCATCCAGGTAAGAAGCAAACTGTTACCATGCTGTGCCACAAATTCCAAGACTCATGAGAATTGCATTGATGATTTTAGAAAGAAAAGAGAGAAGACACCGGTGTGCAAAGAGTGACTCCAGTCATTAGTTGCAAATGTCTGAGGGATAAAGGGTGGGTTTCTTCAGCATAGGAATAATTCTTGCTCTCTTGAATGCAGCTGGTACCTGACTACATTTTATGAAGCCATTAATGGAACATAGTTGTGATGAATAGGAGGAGGCTTTGTGAAATTGTCTGGAGCATTGATGGAGGGTTTGGATCCAATGGGGGAGTTGGTAGGATTGCAAGACAAAATGACTTGCGAGATCTGTTCTGTTGCTAGATTAAAAAAATGTGCTAGTGAAAAGAAGGGGAATCCTGAGTGTGCTGTGAAGGAGTTAGGGTAGGACTGAATTATTTCTAGCAGATTTTCCTATTCATCATGAAAGGTGGCAAAGCAGTCAGGGAGGCTGGAGCAGGAGAATTTGGGCAGAAATGTGTGGTAAGAGATGAGATCTGTGTTAATTTGTGATTTCTGTCACTTTCTTTCTGAAGTTCATTCTCTTTGATTGTTGTATAACACATCTGATAGCCTAGGCACAGGAAATCTTCCTGGGTTTAGAAGATAGAGGGCAGAGGAGGTCTATGGATGAGGAAAGTGAGGAGAGGAAAGTTTTCCTGGCTAACTTCAATGGCAGGGAGGAAGTAAGTAGAGGAATCAGGGCCTAGAAGGGATGATAGGGTGCAGGAAGCTCTGGAGGAAAGGAAGAAAGAGTGGAGATTTCAACAAGTGGAAAAGCAGCATACACAAGTGCTGTGTAGTCTCTGTCAGAAGCTTATCCTCAGGCTAGTTCACTGGATGTGAACTAGCCTGTGACTAAGAGCAGCATCAATCTGAAAATAGTATGAAAACATGTAAGACTAGGATTTATTTTCTTCATCAAGTACTAGATGAAGAGGTAGGTCTTTAGTCACTGAATACACCCATTTCAGACAGCCAAGGGAAGTTCTTTCCACCACCTAGTGTACATGCCAGGTATTTGAATATCTGAAAGATGGTGGATTACAGTTGAAGCTTAATCTACACTGTATAGTCAAAGGTATGCACACTGTATATGTGCTTTACAATCTTCTTGTTCCAGATTAGTTCTCCCATTTTCTGTTATGAAAATAAGTCTGGTCTTCTAGGAAGGCTTTCTGTTGGATTTTGGCATGTATTTGTAGGGATTTGTGCCCAGTCAGCCACAAGAGCATTAGTGATGTTGGGCCTTGATGAAAAGGCCTGGGGTGGGGACAACATTCCATTCCATTCCATTCCAGTCCAATTCATCTCCTTATCTTCTGCTCCAAAATTGGAAAGCAATGTCTTCATGTACAGCATGTTTTGTGCACAGGGGCATTGTCATGCTGGAACCTGAACACTCCAAAGAAGGGAAATTGTACAAAAATGCTACAGCATACAAAGACATTTTAGACAATGATGTGCTTCCATCTTTGTGGCAAACGTTTGGGGAAGACCATCATATGGCAGGTTGGTCAGATTTCCACATAGTAAAGTGTAGTTATTGAAAAAAATATTTTATTTTAATATTTAAAATAAAAAAACTTATGATTGAAAATGAGCATCACCCACGTAAGCATCACCCACACGTCAGTCACACGATACGAGATTGGTATTAGTAATTTGACAAATTGGAGACTTGTCATAGCTGTACACTTGACCGATCACGGTTTACTCTTAGGGTTGTGCTGAAATTCTGTCTAACGAATTCCCAAAAGTTCTAGTTATTTTTATTAATATTTTATTATATTGCAAGTTTTGTTGCCCCGTTCTCTTCATTATATGAGATGACACACGTCATTTGAATTCTATTTTTTATACTGATTGAATGTATTAGGTTTATTTATTTATTTATTATTTATGTACTTATTTATTTATTTATTTATTACGTAGTGGTGTCAATGTATTTTATAGGCCCAACTTTGGTTAAAACCCAGTTTTTTTTTATTTTTATTTGTATGCCTGCCACCTGCTTGACATGTTTTCACAGAACTACACATATAATCATTTAAACCACAACAACCCTGCCCAGGATAAAGCGGTTACTAAAGATGGAAGAAGATATGAATGGTTAAATGACAGTTTACACTGGATGCAGTAAGCACATCACTTCAATATGTTCATGTTAAACAATATGGCCTTTCTTTCTCCCATGAGCCTTGTTTCTGACTACACTCTCCTGCTTACATGTCATAAGAGAGAGAGAAAAGAGAGAGAAAAAAAGAAAAGAAAACACCTGCACCTGTGACTTTTCACTTGGGTCCCACAGGATCCCGGTGCTGACGCATAGCTCCAGTTAATTATTTTTGCACATTTATTGAACTGATTTATTTGGTTACATATTTAATTGTGTGGCCTACAGAAGCACTGAAGCTAGAAATATGATTTGTAGCCTGTGTATGCCCGTTAATGAAAGTGCGCTTTAACGCATTCTTTGCTGTTGTTTATTGGTTTATTCACCTGCATTACGAGTTAAGTCTAAAATAGCTAGGACCTGAATCAGTTTTGGCAGTTACTGACGGACTTGTCACGTGTGCAAACAGACAGGATGAGATTTAGAGCACTGCCCCTGGCTGAATGATGATAGGCAAGCCATGTCTGGTGGACACTGCATGGCTTGCCTTAATAGTGCTGAACAAATAGTGCTTGATCAGGGGGAGGGTGTTTATTTGCTCAAGTCGTTATGGTTTAATGAGGCGCAAAAAAACTGGTTAGCATTTGTTTGCCACTGAGATGCTGTATATATTGGACGGCCATTAATGTGACTGACTGGCGTAGTCGCAGTGCTAGCACGCTAGAATTCCTCCCCCTTGTAGTTATCTGGTGGGCTTTACAAAATCTGGTATTGTAAAGCCACTGGAATCAGGACGCGGAACTGTCAAAAGCCACTGTCGGAGGCTTTGATTTCCGCCGTTGCTCCCGTGTCATAATCAGGAAGCCAGTGGGCCGACTGTGATCAGCATAGATCTCTTCATCCCGCTCCAGCCTACACATCAATGATATGGGTGAATTACCATAGCATTGCTCCGGTTGTCACAGGCGACACAAGCTCTTTTTTTAAACACAGGACAGGGGAGGAATAAATTGCCTGGCATACACCTGCAGATATCCTTTCAGTCTGGGCCGTAAATGAGACAACAGCGTCTCTGCCCGTGGTTGCGAGCTTGTCTTCCCTCTCTGCATTGCAGCACAGCTCTGACAGAACCTGTGGTGTCGGTGTAAGCATGAATGGATTCGTACAGATCCCCCTGCCTGCCTATTTCCATACCCATGATCACCAATCTATTCCCTTAGATTAGCCGCTGTCCCACCAGCCCGCATTCTATGATAATGACCTTTTGCTGCATATTGCTGGCCGCCGGTGCATAATCAGGTCTTTTACATGCACTGTAAAAGGAAAAACAAAGTGTACAGCCTGAACGGTGCTTTATATGCTAGACATATTTCCTGGATGAATACTAATCAAGAGTGGACATTGATATCAGCCTTTTAGGTGTGAAAATTAGGATAATTCTAAAAATCATTTCTACTTCTTTATATCTTTTTTTTTACGCCATTGTATTTTCTCGCATATTTTTTTTCAGGTTAAGCATTAAAATCATGCTAAATAGTCTTAAGAAAAGCAAATGCTATCAGTCGATCTTTTATCAGGAAAACCATTCTTTTAATCCTTAATTCATACATTTAAAAAGTGGGCCTTTGTATGTAAAATGTATCATTGATTCTATTGTCAAAGCAATGGTTAAGAACCCACTGTGCATGTTAGAAACGGAAAGACTCCCAACTGACAGGGCCATGAATAAACATGAGCAATCTAGCACTGGAAAATGGAAAAAAAAAAAAAAAGAAAAATAAAAAACACACATCATGCACTCTTTTTATCCCGTAAATTATTTGCCATCGCGCAAGTAGTCGGGTAGCATTTTTTGTCATGTATATATAATAAGGTTTGGGGGTTAAGCACTGGGGCTTTGAAACAGAGTATCTGACAAGTCAGGATGTGTGATGTTGAAGTCAACTGGCTTGTTCATCCTCCTCGTTTTCTCGCTAAAAAAGTTCACCGATAAAACCTGACACTGTGGTTGAGAGTTCAAAAGGAGAGATAGATCTGCGCTCTGTTGACAGACTGGGAGCCGAGTGCATCGGTGGTGTCGCAAGCCCGAGACGGATTAGATATGGTTTTATCAATGAGTAGCAGGCTGCCAGAGCTGTGGCAATCGCTTATCTTGTCGTCTCAATTTGAAAAGAGGGAGAACAAGAGACAGAGGGTGATATGGATGGTAGGAAAGAGAGAGAGGAAGAAAAGAGAGAGGAAAAAAAAGGTGACAGTGAACAAAGCGTCCAACCTCCCAGCCTTTATATCTGCCTGGTGGTGTGGCAAGGTCTGTTGTGTCAACTCTCTCCTGACTAACAGCCGGCACAGAGAAGCAAGGGGATATGGCCTTCTTATGACAATGAATTTCTCCACTCCTCTTTAAAACGCCGTCTTTATTACGCCGACCCGCTCTTGAAATAAAGTTCATATGACGTTTATGTTGCCGTTATTTATGAGGGAGGAGGCAGTTCAGTTTACGGCCACTTTATTTATTTATTTATTTTGCTTCCGTCCCTCCAGCATTGCTTTATCAGACAGTGAGCAGTGCTGTTTTCCTCATCTTTACCAAACACACACACAGACACAGCGGTCGAATGTACCATGGCCTCTGGCCGATTGTCTAAAAGGCTTGATTTGCTGTGGCAGAATTAGCATGGATGCTCCTTCTTCTCCACCTCCTCCCTCGTTCCCCAAACAGCTGGCAGAGGGGGAGATGCACGTCTCAAACAATTAGCACTTTTAATTCTGAACTGTCCCTCCAGGCTGTAGCCAAACCTTTGTACTTAACATCAAACAGTATAATGCATAAAAGTGCATCTTGCCTATAGCTGTCACCATGGTGACTGTGGCTGATGTGTGTGTTCTGTAGTCTTCCTCCTCCTCCTGTGTCATTTAAACTGAGTATACAAATGCAGGAAAAGTGGATCTGGCTTGGATTGAAAGGACTTGCTCGATATGAAAATATTGTCACTGATGCCGATCATCTTAAGCAGACAGAAATTCAGGTAACTGTGTATATAATATAATATGTCATGATATGACATGATATGACATGATATGATATGATATGATATGATGTATGATATACGATATATCATATGATATATGATATATGATGTATGATATATAATATATACGATATATCATATGATACATGATGCATGATATGATATATGGTATATGATATATGACGCGATGTATGATATATGATATACGATATGATATGATACGATACGATACATGATCGTATCGTATCATATCATATCATGATGATTTAGTCTATGTCTAAAGATTGAACAGACACTGCTAGTTTTGCAGTATTATTGTGTTTATTGTGTGCATATCTTTCTTCTTAAGTTTTAATATTCTTTTTTCCAACGATGACTGTTGGTAAAGTAATATGCCTCTAGGGGTATGCTCAGGTTCAGAAGTTTGTCTGCTTCAAAGCTTCTGAGATCTCAGAGCTGGCTTACTGTGAGAGAATGTGCTGTTTGTAGATGCAAACTTATCAAAAGTTAGTCATCAGTGTTTAGGGATAGTGAGTTTAGGATGAGCTTTAATGAGCTGGATGCGAGTGGAGTATCAAGGACGTTCTGACTAGAAGCCTGAGTCTCGGATTGCAAGCCGTTCCACTAAGGTAGCCTTGTGTCTGTGTGTAAAAATCTGCCTCTGTTTAGTCTTTAGAACACTACAGTACACTTCAGTTACTAAATCACAAACATTTGTTTCTGTCATTAGGTAGTGAAACATTAGCAACATTAGAAACAGTATATTAAAGTGAGTCTTCAGCCTCTGCTTACGTGTACCTTATCAGATTTTTCTGAATGCTGAATGAACCAAAGATTGTATAAATGAATAATCAATAAATTATTGAGACTTATTCCTTTTTGATGGACATTTCTAGTTGAACTGATGCAGCTTTCCTAGCCTTTACAGCACTGGTTTAGCTTCCCAGGAAACTGACTGACCTAACCAAACGCATTATGAATCATCTCACATAGCCCTACTTATCAAATCTGTGCATTCTGATAAGCAGACATGACAGACAAGAGTCAGAGAAAGAAAGTCAATCTTAGAAAAGTCATTTCAAACGGCATGCTCTGAAAAAGAGAAACGTAATAGTAAAAACAGAGCTTTAAATCAAGAATGGACAGCCTCTTGTTCATTCTTTCCACGGACAGTACAAAACCACCATGTCTCATATGTTCTGAGACCGTGGTGATTATTAAAGCACAAACAAATTGAGTGGACACACCCCCTCAAATCCGAGGGCACCGAAAATAAACGATCTAAGAGTCCGATATGATCGATGCACTGAAATCCTAACACATTCAGTCACTACCGAATAACGTGCTATCAAAGGTTCCCTTAAAATTCAGTATAGAAACCATTTCCAGTGATTACCATTTACACTTTTTCTTTCTTTCTTTCTTTCTTTCTTTCTTTCTTTCTTTCTTTCTTTCTTTTTTTTAATTAAGCACATTTCTCAGAAGCTCTGTTATTTATTCCACATTTAAGTGCAGCCCTTATTTTCCTTGAAATAAGAAAAGAACATTTAGTGCTTACTATTTATAATTCCTTCAGGTTAGTCTGAAAGCTATAGAAGTACTGTTGAAATATTACCGAACCCTACTTTCTTCATTTCTTCATACAGAAACAACTACTAGGCTACTTCAATATATGGCACGGAATCATAATGCAACTTGAACATTATGATGTTCCACACCTTTGCTTGAGGAAATGTCCTGTAACCAGACCTATTTGACTTTTAATTGAATACCCCTGGTATATTAACCATAGCAATAGCATCTGCTACAACAAAGATGAAGCTAATCTCAAGGAACTGCTGCGGTGGAGCAATCACACTTGCTTGAAAAAAATGTGTCTCTATTTTAATTTTAATTTTAAGTTTTTTATTTTATTTTATTTCTTTATTTAATTTGTTTTTATTTTTATTTTTTATTATTTTTGTTTCTTTTTTAATTTTAATTTTTAATTTTTAATTTATAATATTTATTTAATGTGTGTGTGTTTAAAATAAACAATTTTTTTCCTTCTGGGAAAGAAAAGCAGAGCAGATTCATAGAACCAGATTAAGGCAACTTGCTACATGATGCATCATCATGCTATATAATAACATGCTCACATATACGTGGGCATAAAAGATGATATTCAGATCAGATTGTGGCATTCAAACAGTGTGCCATTGCTATTAAGTGGCCCAAATTGTGAAGAGAAAACATTGCCCTTCACCGAATTTTCTAGTTTTGGTGAACCCATGCCCCCTGTAGCATCAAATACCTGCTCTTGGATGTCGGATGTGGTCCCCAGCATGCTTTTATACTGTTGTCGCCCATACACGTTATGATATGTACAATATGAGATGCTTTTCTTTTCAGCACAATTGTAAAGAGTGGCTATTTGTGTTACTGTAGCCTTCCTTATAGTAAGCAATCCGTTAGATAATTTTCATGAATGTGTTCAGGTAATAAATAGATTAGATGTGTCAATGAATAGATATAGATATACTGTAGAAGTACTAGGTACACTTTCTAAACAGCTACATTTATTGGCACCAGTAAAAAGGCACCACCTTAGGAGCACCACTGACCAGATATTGTTTGGATGGTGCAACATTCACATCACAGCAGTGACATTGATATGATAGTGATATGTTTGTAGGTGTTGCAATGCTATGAGTAAATCAAACATAGTGTTACTGGGATTATGTCTCTGCTGCATTGAAAAACACTCAACTAGCCGTTAACATCCAGCCAACAAATGTGCTGTGGACAGAAACTAATAGAGACGCTGGGTTAGAGCAGGATCAACATGAATGATAATCGTATTTGTATTTGTGTTTTAATTGGATTAAAAACACCAGAATAACTGCTGAGCCTTCTACACTGCTACAAGAGCTTCAAAGGTGCCACGTCTATGTTGCTCCATGTTGCTCCAATAGGAGATCCAGAAGCATCTGCAGCACTGTCCCCTCAATCATTAGGTACGACTGCATTGCCATCTCGGCCAACGTCCAGTCATGGTAGCTGGTGACCACTCGCAGTTGAGTGATGTACAGCTCCTAGGGTTTCTCGCTGTCAGAGTGTGGTGGGAGGATTGTCGCTGTCCTTCTCTCCACTGGCAAATCGATGCTCTGGGCATCTAGTTAAACAACATACAACTACAGAAATGGGGCTGGTATTTTTTTATTTATTATTTTATTTTATTTTATTTTATTTTATTTTATTTTATTTTATTTTATTGCCATTGCCATTGCCATTGCCATTGCCATTGCCATTGCCAAAGCAGAGGCAAACACAATGCCTTTGGTGCATTTAACTCCTTTGTAACTGGGATTTCTTTGCACTTATCTTTTATTAAATGGAATTTTCTACCTTTAGTCTGCTCTATACCTGCTTTCTTTCAAGAAAGAATTCCTCCATTTCATTTAAACAGGAGAGAGTTATTATTAATTAGTGACAGGAATTTAGACATCTGAAAATTCCTCAGTGCACCGTTTCTTGTGCCTGCATGTCTACTACAATTAGATGTCTAGTAGTTTTTTCTCACTTCTTGAAATTATTGCTGCTATGGTCTAACTCATCCTGACTATTATCTGTAGGAATAGCTAAAGCAG
>JAOVYV010000035.1:15484221-15495119 GCA_025674545.1 Hassar affinis | reverse complement strand
AGTATATATAAATATTCAATGTGGTTAAAAACAATATGTGGGACTTCTTCATAAGAAAGGTTAAAGAAGAAATTCCAGATGGTTCGAGTTGACTTTCGAGGAAAAGCGTCTCGGAATGCGCAGCACGTTAAACTTTGAAGTGGATGGGCTACAGCAGCAAAAAGAACATGTTGGAGTTCACTCCTACCTGCTGAGTTCTGTGGAGATCTGCGGATTCTCCAAGACGCTCTGTAAAACCTAACAGATAATTTCCTTATAAAACTGCACACATTGCACCTGGGAACACTGTTTAAGAAAAAGGCAAAGCAGTTATAGAGTTCCATTAGTTTATTACTGTTTACTGTACTTTAAATAAAGAAACAACATTACTTTCAAATGCATCTTTGCTTTACAGCGAGTCTTTGTATGTGCCTAAGACTTCTGCATCATACTGTACAGTAATCAGCTGGCGAGTTTTACTGACCATCTTGGAGAATCTGCTACAGCTCTTCTGGAGACTTTGACTGTCACACTTACTTCTTTTTTTTGCATCCAGAACCCAGCAGCCTTCATAATGTTTTGTTTTTGGGTTTTTTTTGCTGAAAAGTGCTCTGTTATGTAATGTGTTGCTTTCTTTACTTACATTTTTTGTGTAGCATTAAATTGTTTGTCAGAAAAGTAACATGGAAATATAAAATCTTTTTGTATGCAGAACATTGGTAACAAAAGTTGTACCTAAACACAGTAGCATGCCTATCACTTTTGCACAGTACTACTATATATATTTGGCTATGTTTCTTGTTTTCTGTTGACATTGATTGGAATAATTGTAGCCAGTTGGTAAATCTAGCACTGATTAACATGGCCTGGAAAGTACCACTTTCAACACAATGCTTCACGCAGAGCAATACTAAACCCTAACTGAAAAGCAATGTAATGAGTAAACAGCTGATGAGCCCAGAATGTCTTTTTCCTGCCAGTAGGACGCCTCAAGGCAGGAAAGGAAATGCTAAGTCAAGATAAACCTAATTCTGCTCTGTATGGCAGATAACAAGGTTAACCTGGAGCAAAATGGCTTATCTGTAAACACCTGTAGTGAGCAGATAGATGTTTCAAGTAGTGCTATGGGTCTGTTTAGGGCTGAGAGCACTGGTGGCTATATGTGCTTATCCAGGATGTAATAAATAAATAATTTCAAGCTGTTGGAGAGCCGGGCTGTGAGCCTGATGCGATGCTTGTATTTGCAGTTTTAACAGTGGCATCTTGTCAGTAATATGACATATATGAACTCCAGTGAATGGGTTATAAGCATCGCAATGCAATAGTTCCTTTTTAACAGCTGAGCTTGTCTTGTGGTGCTTTTCTAATGCATCTATGCATGTTTCCAATTCCATCAAAAGCTAGGGATAGCAAATAAAGGCATTCGGTGGCACGATGCATCATTTAAGGTCATTAAATTTCATTAAGGATTCATCCACACCTCTATCAATATACTGACTCACACATGTCCATCCATTTTCCAGAATGAAACCTCAACTCTGAAATTCTCCAGCAGACGCTTTCCAGTTTTCCTTTTTTTTCTTTTTTAAACCCTTTTTACACAGCAGAAAATGGCATCTTGGGAAAAGAAATCTTGTATTATGTCTTGTATTATGTTGTATTATCTTATATATGTATGTACTATTTCCTATTTTAAGATTACCGTATAAGACTCTTTAGCCTTTTTTAGACATTTCATACTAGTTTAAAGCTTTAAACGTATTCTATTGGCAGATACTGTTGCTTCTTTTCGCTTAAACTGAGCAAAACCATTTACTAAAGGACTTGAAATCAGCAAAATGCCTAGAAATAGGTTACCTCGTTTTAAATTTGGTGTTTTGTGTTTGCATCCTGTATATCTTCAGACTCCAGATGAATAGGTCTGGGTGGGATCTGTAATAATGTCTGTTCTTTTATAAAACTCTTGCATCCAGACAGCAATTACATTTATGCAGAATGGGAAAATTTCAACAGGGTTGTGAAACAGGGTTGTTTTGTCGGAAACAGTCGTGTTAAATACGGAAATATGTTATTAGATCAGTTTAATCATTTAGCATTCATTCCCATTAAGGAAGCGCTTTATCCCGGTCAGGGTTGCCATGGATTCAGAGCCTATCCTGGGAACAGGAATACAATCTGATCGGATACTACTTCATCTCGTATGCGAATATAAAACAGCTTTATACCTGTAGCAGCCACTTTAATTCATGTGTGGGACTACAGTGTTTTTGGGAAGTGTTTAATATGTATGGCAGTTTTCCAACACAAGTGGCAGCCTCTGCCTACAAAATAACGGAGGTGTCTATCTGGAAGGGACTAACATTATGAGACAACTGCACAGTGTGTCCAAAACTGTAATTCGATCTGTAATTTGCTCAGGGGTGAATCAACACAAACATGGCCAAGAGGAAAATAAAATTACTGAGTAGCTCATGCAAATGATGGCAGCGTAAAGGTAAATGTAATACCGTCCAAATACTACCATTGTTTTTACTTAAAATCCCATGTTTATAGGAAGCAAATTTACATGGTTGTTTTTATTATGGTTGCTATTTTAAGCTTTAATTTTAGCAGGCAAGTTATTAAGAATGTGTTCTTATTTACAGCGGCGTCCTGGCAAGCAGCACTTGAGGAAGAGGGAATAGAAAAGAGGGATAAAGTAAAAATGGAAAACAACACCTGAACCCAATAAGACATTAAGACGATCTTTCTATAATAAAAAAAAAAGGTTGACAAAATGACAAACACAATTGCAATAGACAGTTGCAATAGAATCAACACGATTGCAATAGACACATGGGCCTAGAATAATCTGTTACAGTTAGGAGATCCAGAAGTCCATAAAGGCCATGTGTTATTTCTTTTTTTTATTATAAAATAAGTTGTGAGCTCAAGAAAACAACTTTTGCTGTCTTGAGGTTAGGAGAAAACAAAGAATCACGTGGCCTTTCTGGACTTCCATAGAAACAGGTACAAGTATCAATAAAAAATGTCCTTTATGTGATTCTTAAGCTTAGTAATTGAGATAAATGACCCCAGGTTTAATAGTTTTTTTTTTCAATCATTTGCAGCAGCAGAAGGAATTAACAAGGAGCCATAAGAAGTGTTAATTTTAGTGTCTTTAAGTTGATTATAACAGAAACACCTGGTGGTATCATTAGCAGATACTAATTGTATTAGGGTTTGTAACTAGTGTTTGTTAAAAAAAAAAAAAAAACAACTCACATTATAAAGTATTGAACTGTGGTCTCATATTTGCAACCACTGTTTTGCACTTTGGGCTTTTATTTCCCGCCTAACATGTACTTTTACTGCAAATGTGTTCATGACAGATACTCTATGTAACAGTGAAATTGCATATTAGTATTTTTTCTATAAAGTAAGCAGCCTTTGAATACAATAGCGTTACGTGACACAAGAGGTTTCTGGGTAAGGGACATGGTTATTTTACTCCAACTCGTATATCAGCCAACAGAATGGTTCTGTTCGGAGATTTTAACAAATTTCACATGAGCTCGGATTGAATGGCTCGTGTGTTATTACTGTGCAAGGCTGCCTTGCATTATTGTGTCGAGGGTAAGTTTACACACAGCAGGCCTCTATGATTAGCCTGTACATGGCAGCAGCGAAAAAAATAGCACTGCGGGGAAACAATATGATCCTTGACGCCTGTTCTGTGTTTAAATGGCTTAGCAGCATAAGACGAGAGACTAAACAAAGCCAGATCTAAAAGATATTGCCCCTTTTTCCTGTCACTCACCATTGTGCTATACACATTTTACAGTGTTCAATATCCCACAAAAGTAACTCTTGTAGGAGACATTGATTTCAGGGGTCCTCGTTTCTAGTTTGTGCCCTTGCGCCTGCTGCCTGACCCACTTATTTTCTCATCTTTCCTGCTTTCCTCTTGAGGGTTTTGCTTACCAACTACTTTTCTCAGTACACTATGGATGGCTGCCAAGCAACCTGCACTGCTTCTCTGTGAATTAGTTAGATGATACCAACTCGGTTAGTCAACATTATAAATCACTAGACAAATTGACGTATTTGCTAGAAGAGAAGCGATCCTTGAAAGAGCCTGGCGACCGCATGCACCAGCAAAACCTCACAGTCATAACGGCGCTGAATAAATATTGGCAAAGCAGTAAGTTTAGACAGAACAAGAACTATGGCACTTAACCCATTTGAAGTTTATCACCTCTTAATGGCAATAGGTGAATTAAAGGGATCACAGGCACTGCCATTTGTTATATGTCCCCCAAAGCTCCAGCGGTTATGAATGTTTTTTTTTTTTTGCTGTAGGGATTCAGCTGACTTTATGAACCACTTTTGTTTTCTTCCTTAGCTGTTTTTTTTTCCCTTGGCCTAATTTGTATAAGGGGGATAATTTAATATTTTTGATTTATTCTCCAAAATTATTCACAGCAGGTTTAGAGAGCATCATCACCAGGTCATATCCCCATGTTTTTCATTGCTAATTAAAGTAACCTCTCTTGTCCTATAAAAATACAAATGCTAATGATTATCTCTGTTAATGTGATTAGAATTTATGAATGCTGAAAGACCCAATAGTATTTTTGGATGAAGTCCCCAAAGATCATTTTCCCTGAATGAGATTCAGATATCTTTGTTCATGTTTTCTGCAGAAATGAAGTGCTCCGGAGGTAAAATATGGAGCACCTTTTTTTGTTAATGCCTTTCAGTGGTTGAGAAAGCTCTATCATGGTTATAATAAAGAAAGAAATCAGTACTTGACACTAAAAATAATACTAGAAGGATTATTATTGAACTGAATCATTAGTAAGCAGAAAGTAGATGTGCGGTATTATCAGAATGAAATGCCCAAGCAGTGATTTAAAGCAAAGCCAATAACTGTATTATTGCCAATACCTACTGTATAGAAATGCATATAGATTATAAAAGTAGATTCTGCAGAAATGCTGTTCAGTGTACAAAAAGAGACTAAAGTGTATTTTTCCTTTGTCAGAAAAACGACTGTATTTATCTACATTTATCTAAATATGGATCAATGATGCATGCAACAGAGCAGTCCTAACATCTGCACTGATTTATTATCATTAGTAGTAGTAGTAGTAGTAGTAGTAGTAGTAGTAGTATTATTATATTTTGTAATTCTCTTTAACTTTTTAGATATAACCTATCAAATCAAATCTAATACTAAATCAATTGCCATGATATATTCACCTGATATATTCACACTTATTATTTTGTCTTTTCTCCATATATGAAATGCTAAAAACAAGGGAGTTTGTAAGTTAGTCTGAACATTTTCTGGGTACCGTGTCATAATCTGGAAGCAGACTCTGGTCAGGTGTTTCTTTCATTTTCATTCTTCCTTTGATTCTCAGCAATAAGTTGGTTCCTTTCATGGAAATCAAGTGAATATTTGAAAGAGGAAGTCAGGAAAAGGCCAGGCCTTTTTCACAACCTTTCCATTTTTTATGATTAAGACACTTCTTTAGTGCTAGCTCACCTTGAAACAAGGGAAGCCAAGCAACCCGGCGAGCAGTTCCAGCACTATTACAAAAATGACTCTCCTACTGTAGTGCAAGGTATATAAGATCCAGAAAGTCGATACTGTGAATGTCAGAGACAATTGTAGATGTAGTGAAGATTAAGAGTAGTATTCATTATGTATGTATGTATGAATGTATGTGTGTCACTATTCACTAGTACCAAATGTCTGTAAGCCTGTAAAAGCAATTATACATCGGACAATCATCTGGCAGCTGTGCAGCGCATAAAATCCTGCAGATACAGGTCATGAGCTTTACGCAATGTTCACATCAAACATCAGAATGGGGAAAAAAGTGACTTTGACCATGGTTATGGCACATAAGCTAGTTTGAGTCCTCTTGGAGTTTTATATGTACAACATGTTTTTATTGTTATACAATAAAAACATCCATTGAGCACCATATACATTTATATATGGTTAGATGGTACAGCAGTCCATCACAGAGCACCTTGCACAGTCATTCACACTGAGGGATAATTCAAAGAAGCTTATCGACCCACCTGCATGTTTTCAGGAGCTGGAAGGAAACGTGAGAACACAAAGGAAACACGGGAGGAAACAAGAGGACCCAAACTTTCTGTCCAGATGAACTTATTCGACTTTCTGGGATTTCCTTACCTGGATTATCGAGCATGCATAATACAGCCAGACTGTAATCCGAGCTCAGGATAAAACTGTGGTCCCTTGAGCTGTGAGGCAGCAGCGATATCCTCTGCACCATCCATATTTCCCATATTTGGCAGCCATATTTCCATGCAATTATAGGGAAATGGATTTTAGGTAAAGGATTGTAGCTATGGGCTCTAAAAATGCTGCATATGTCAAGTTATTACTCTGAGAACATGTACCATATGTACCAATATATATCGACATTATAATATGACTATAAAACACTAACACTCTTTAGTTTTTACCTACATTTGCACAAGAATTCAGTCAGCACCATTGGTCATTGCTGAACCGGACTACAGGTATTCCTAAAGTTTTGAATTCAATGCGACCCCTCGCTTCTCTGGCTAAATGTTTAAAGAAGAGAGGCAATTGGAGTTGCTGCTGAGCTCATCAATATGAAATTGGTGCACAGCCAAGAGGGAAAAAATAGCACGAGACAGGCTGACGCACCTCCCATCTAAAATCCATACTCAATCCATTTTCTGGAGGCTCCACCTGTCAAGCTTAGAAATGTAGCGAAACAAAAGTTCTTACATGTGGTCAGAAGAAGAAAGAAATGGAAATATTGGACTTCTGCTATATGGATGTAGAAAATATAGGTCAGCATGTTTGGGCTTTTAAAACTAAAAGCATGATACTGTGGTGGAGTGAAGGTGTTCTTTCTACAAGAAAATACCAGAATTCAGTAAAATGTGATTAATAGATGCTAATGTTTATTAATGATATATATATATATTAATATACTGTGTGTGTATATATACACACTCCTGAACAAAATCAGTTAACAAAGACCAGTTAAGACATTGCAAGAATTTGCATTTTGCACTAATGAATCTTAAGAAGGTTTTAAGTAAAGCTTCACAATGCAAAAAGAAGAAATGGGCGCAAGAGAAAAAAAAACTTCTGAGCAGCCAGTTTATTGAAAACTGCAGTTACATTCATTCTTTTTTCAGCTGATCAAAAGTTTAAGACCACATCCTTTAAAAGCCAAAATCTGCACAATAATTTGAATTCCATGTCATTTTCTGTCAAGTATTCACACTGCCAAGACCTCCTGGTGGCAAAAGCAAAAAAAGCTCACCGACTTTGAATGTGGTAGGATTGTTGAGCTGCATAAGTAAGGCCTCTCACAACGTGACAGTGCTGCCGAGGTTGGATGCAGTAAGACAGTCATATTGCATTTTTTAAAAGATCCTGGTGGTTATGGAACAAAAAAGTGAAGTGCTAGACCCAAAAAAAATTCGCTAAACGGTGCTATAAGTAGAACTCGGACTGATAGTTTCTTTTAAAAAAAGTTTCTTTGAAAAAATGTCCTCTGTCTCATCAGCATTATATATACTACATATGTGTATAAATAGGACTGTGTTAAGTTATTTAATATCTATTATCAAGGATACTAAAACACTAGCCTGAATGTTTAATCATGCAAGGCAAAATGTTTTCCCCAACCAATGGCCTAAGACTTTCCTGCCTGTACCTTTTGTGTCCTTTAAATCTACTGGGATTTTAAGACATATTGCAGTTTTTGACTCAAACAGCTTTCATGTAAAAAAAAAAAAAAAAAAAAAAAAAAGAATAATATAATACCTGTTATATGGAATACATAACCGGCTGGTACAATTTTATTTTATTATTTTACCATTTTATTAGTTTTGGATTATATTTAAAAAACAGTGCAATATTCAATTATGGGCAACAAACATTATGAGTTTATTACTTATGAGATTTTTACTATAAATATCAATTACAGCAAGGAACTTCCAGCTACTCTCTCAGTAACAACCTTCTGTTAGCAAACTTCCAGCTCTTCTATCAGTAACAACCTTCTGTCAGTAAACTTCCAGCCCTTCTATCAGTAACAACCTTCTGTCAGTAAACTTCCAGCTCTTCTATCAGTAACAACCTTCTGTCAGTAAACTTCCAGCTCTTCTATCAGTAACTACCCTCCAGCGCTTCTGTAACTACAAACCCCATCTCTACAGAAGTCAGGACACTTTCTCAAAATGCAATGAATCTGTAATTTATTAATTCACTTGAGCCTTTATTTAACAGACAAAAGGACAAAGATTTCAGATTTCAGTTTTCAGATTTTCAATTATTTTAACTTTGCGAAATCATTTTGTTAAATCTAAACAAATTTAGAAATCGGTGGCTGCAACACACTCAAAAAAAGTTGGGACAGAGGCAAAATGTGGGGCAGTCATGGTCTTAAGGTTAGGGTGTCTGTCCCATGATCGAAAGGTCCCGGGTTCGATTCCCGTGACTGGCGGGACTTGGCTGAAGTGCCCTTGAGCAAGGTACCTAACCCCCATTGGCTCCCTGGGCACTGTGGCTAGGGCTGCCCACCGCTCCAGGCATGTGTGTTCACTGCCCCTAGTGTGTGTTCACTAGTGTGTCTCCCTGCACGGATGGGTTAAATGCGGAGGTTCAATTTCACTGTGTGCAAGCATAAGTGACAAAAATTTCTGACTTTCACTTAAAATAAGACTGTGTCATAGGTAATGCTGGAAGGTTCCACAAATAGCATTGTAACTGGTACCAGGTGAGGTCATCATCAAGATTGAGTATAAAAGGACCATCTACCAAAGGTCTAGACTTTACAAGCAAGGATGGGCCATCTATCAAAGGTTTAGACTTTACAAGCAAGGATGGGTCATGATTCACCACTTTGTGCCAAACTTCATTAGAGAATTGTCAGTCAGTTCAAATACAGTGTTTCTCAGAGCAAGACTGCACAGGATTTAGGTCTTTCAGCATCTACAGTTCATGATATCATGAAAAGGTTCCAGGGAGTCAGGGGAAATATCTGCTGAATGTGTGTGACCATCGTGCCCTCAGACAGTATTGTATGAGAAACCGTCATGCTACCATGATGTACATATGTACAAATGTATGGTGCGACATAAAGAGGAGAATCAGACAACAGTGACCACAGACTGTTGAGCAGTTCAACTCTTGTATACAGCAAGAATGGAACAATTAAACTTGCAAAACTGCAATTCCCTAAACAATACAAAAAATATAATCTAAAACAATACGTGATGTGACCAGTGATAAACATGCCAAATAGATAGAGCAGTTTCTACTTTACAGCTCTTCTTTCAGTAACTACTTTAATACTTTTCTAACCATAACTGCCGTCCAGTTCCTATTGCATAGAGAACATGGGCAATTTTAGTGTCGTAATTTTCTTTTTTTCTCCCAGGGTAATTTTATTATAATCCGAAATGGTGGTTGTTGATGTTTTTGTGTTGATATAGACCTGTTCCACTAGTGTTTTGGCATCCAGGGTCTCTGGCTTCCAGTAGAAACAGTATTCAAAGATAGAGGCTAGGCAGGGTATAGCTATATTCACTTTAAAAAGTCAATTTATGTGGAATTGTAACTTAAAGCCATGTGGACAGATGGCATTATTTGTTGGCATATAGGGCAATCTATGTTAAGGTTCCCTCCAAAATCATAAAGTAGTTACACTCAGTATGCATTTTCTCACAAATCCTGGATGCATATTACCTTGGCTCCTTATTCCACTCTGTTACCCTCCACACCATGTGGCTTTATTGCTTCATAGGATGTCCCGTCTGCTGATGGATAAAATAAATAATTGTGCCACTTTTTTTAAAATCACACATCAATCAGCCAATGATGTCAGCTCAAGCGACATTTCTAGGAGCCCTATGTGTTGTGCAGATGTGTGTGGCACATTGCAGAAAAGTAATGCCCCTTAAACCCAAAGGTATCAACTCTCAGCACATCACACATAACTCCTGCCAAATGCTAATGACCTGCTCAAAGTTAAGGTAGATGATAAAACGGAAAGCGTGGCTCACAGGAAAAGAGCCGCACGGTTAGCTGTGAATTTGTATTGCTCATATGCATCATAGTGATATTGAGAATATCAATCACATTGATTGGGTTGAGGTTATGAGGATGAGGGCATCGCATATCAAGTGGCAACTATTTGCTGGTCATTTTTGAGAACTAGTGCAGACGAACAGTCTCTGTTGTATCTCATGGGACACCAAGTCTGGAAGGCAGTTGTCTTGAGTTAACATATTCCACTGGGAGTGACTTTAATATACCTGCGACGAGCTTGTCTCGGGCTAGCCGTGCCCTCTGTGAACAACGTAGGTGATGAATCAGCCTTTATGAGCCTTCACGATGCCACTGAGACCAATCTAGAGGAACAGCCGTTAAAATAACACATCACATGACTGAGCTCCTTTAACAAGCTCTGAGTTCAGTGAGGGGTTGTGCCTAACTGGGGACTCAGGTGCACATTTGTGTGTTGTAAACCTTACATTCTGCTACTCCCCAGTGACTTCCAACACTTAATCCATTTCAGCATGTTCCAGTAAAGGTTTGCTTCACTTTTACCTGTTACTGTTCTTACATGCACTTATGACTTAATAATAATTATGAACCTATGAAAGGTTGCATCTATCTATCTATCTATCTATCTATCTGTCTGTCTGTCTGTCTGTCTGTCTGTCTGTCTGTCTGTCCATCTGGCTGTCCGTCCACCCATCCGTCCGTCTGTCTGTCCATCTGGCTGTCTTTCTATCCGTCTGTCTGTCCGTCTGTCTGTCTAGATAGATAGATAGATACAGGGGTTAGACAATGAAACTGAAACACCTGTCATTTTAGACCACAATAATTTATTAGTATG
>JAOVYV010000035.1:15444365-15467774 GCA_025674545.1 Hassar affinis | reverse complement strand
CACATTCAAGGGGACATGACTTACTTTACAATATGGAATAAATATGTACAGGCTCACAGAATGTGCTGAATTATTATTCATTCTCAATACACTTATCACAGATGTGCAGACATTGATGCACATCTCATGAGAAGTTGTATTAACATGAGCAGGCAGAATGTTTTCACCCATTGAAAGGAGAATTATCCGCTTCAGAGACTTCTTTAGGCCTCAAAGGGTGAGCTAAAGACAAGCTGCTAAAATATTCAGGGAAAAAATGCTGGGGAAAAAAATGTAATAATGCTGTAAGCATGCTTGGCTCCTGCATTTGTAACTCCTGGTGTATTCTGTTTCCCGTGTGTTGAGTAGAAATGACCATTTAAAAGATGGTATGTTTATACTTCACAATGACCCCTTGAGCTTTTGTCTGGAGGTTCTCACATCTCTTACACTGATCATACTGGGGTTTTTTTTCCTTTAAAGTCCATCATTTTGTGTATAGCCATGCTTCTTTAATAAAGGTGCACACTTTCTTTGCATCATTACATCAGCTTTTGCTTTCATTAAATGCCATGACTGATGTCATAAATCATAGAAGAATATAAGAACATGATGTACCTATAGTATTTGAACTGTTGGTGAAAAAAAGAACAGTAGCAGCTTTTGTTATAAATGAAGATGAAGCTCTTGTTGGAGTAGTTTTTAATGACTCCATTTCACCATATTTCTTTTTATGAGGCATTGACAATTGAGGCATTGGAGCAGTCTGTGCCCATTTACCAAGTTCAATAACCCATGCTGAATTCTACCAGTGTGACCTCACTCAATATGTTAGGTAATAGCAGAATGTGTAGTACTTTTCATATAAAAAGGCAAGTTGGTGGCAGGGGGATGCTGGAAAGGCCGTGCAGCCACTATAAATGGTAATGGTCCTATGCTATGTGCGTTGTATGAAAAGTTCAGTTTATAAACCTTAGAGATTTCCATGCATGCCAACTATCATGACTTCCTCCTTCAAACAGATGGCTGGAGTGTGAGCTTGCTCTGCTGCCCAGCCTACATAATTCTCCATCGTTCTCTTAACGTAGGGGTTTGATGCCTGAATATATTTCACTAATGGATCATAAATAAAAATGACCCTAGTCAACCACAAACAAATTAGTAAATTACTTTTCGGCTTAGCAGGGAGATGGATAGGCCTCGCCAACCTGCACAAGGCACTCAGAATAGTGTCAGGAAGAACGCCTGCGCTCAAGTAAATAAAGAATTTCAAGAAACAAAGAAAAGATCAAAGAAATGCTGCCAAAAACTATGGTCACGGAAAGGCCAATGAAAAATCTGACTGACAGTGTACTTATGCACTTGATTCTATTCTGTGTTTTCAGTTTCAGATGATCGTTGCCAGATGAGACATTAGTTTAAACAATGATTTTGGACATATTTCAATTTAATGAAATCAGTATTATGTTTATTAATGTGCATTTATATTTAAAATGGACTTGCATATTTAAGTCTGTAAAGTAAGCATCACTATATGCAGTTTTCTTATGATGGGTTCCAATGATTCAGTTAATTCACAAGTCTTTTTTAATATTAATTAATTCATTCATTCATTCATTCATGTCTGGAAGCCTCTTTATTCTGGTCAAGGACACAAGATATCCAGAGCCAACACTGGGGTGAATTAATTCACCCCGATAGAACTCAAGTCATTGCAGGGCAGAACACATACACACAGTAATGTATAATCTCAGTAATGAAAAGCAAACTTTTCTGCTCTTTTACTTTTCTGAAAAAAAAATCTGTCCATGAGCAGATATATACAGTCAGAAAATTCAGGGCATGATTCAGGTCCTGACATTTCCTTGATGTCTTAACATGTTGGTATGGTGTCTGATTCAGGTCCTGACATTTCACATAAACAAACACACACACATTTACATTTACACAATCTTACACACCTGAGGACACTTTTGGATAGCCGTAGCGCCTACATGCAGATTGTTTTTGTAGTGAGAGGAAACCAGAGAACCTTAAATGAAACCATGCCACTGCTCTAAATTAGATTTGCCAGCATGTTGTCAGCCTGCCTAGATGTTATTTACGCTGTGCCTTTCTCCTGGTCCTCCTGTGCACCAAATCTTGCAGTCTCATAAATACTATATCATCAGTATTATGCCAAATCCACTTGGAGCATGTTTACCGGGTATATTTGCTTATGAAGTGCTTCATGAAGCACTTAATTTTACAGAGAGAAAGTATACAGTGAACAAAGAATGAACTGGCACTTCATATTAGTGATTAACTACTCGGATAACCTGAGATGCAGTCATGCAAACAAACATGAGCTGTATAAGGAGACTGCGCAGCCCTTCCTCATTGATAAATGCAGGGTTTTTGTTCTGTGTAAGGGAAAGAATTTAATATAACGCTACATGTCCCCAGGAGTAGCATTACATAAGGGGAACAAATATCTAAATGACCTGTAAAGCAGCATGTAAGAATACAAATAAAGCTAAAATGTAGACATTATCTTAACATGGCAAATGCTATAAGTCAGTCCATAATATGGTGTCCGGCTAATAACCCATTTAAATTTAAACAGTTTATATAAGAAATAATGTAGAAACTTATCCAGTTGACAGTTTATTAGGAATATTTGCACTTTGTCCTCATAAGCTACACAGCGAGTTTATTTCTAAATAAACATACAGTATGATAGAATCATTGCCAAATGAACAGACAGGATAGGCAAAATCGTCAGTCAGTAAATCATCTAAAAGTATCAGAAGCCAGAAGTAGAAGTCGTCTCGGAACTGTAATCCAGGAAAGACGGTGGATGTGCTGTATTTCCAAAGGCTAAAGAATGCCACAGAAGAACGTCCCATTGTCTCAGAGTTCAGACAATGTAAGCTGGTTTCCCATCCACTTCAGCTGGAGAAAGGGGCCATCATAGGTCTTCTTGGCTGATATGAAAGAGGAGTGACCTGCTGAATTATTTTGAACGAGCCAATAAAGATTTGGAAGATGTCGCCGATCAGCCTTGGCCTTCTGATGTCTGACACCCTTTGCTGCCACAGTTTCTCAATCATCCACAGCGGGTATATCCGAGTACACTCAGATGGTACATCTGTTTCCACTGACCAGTAAATCAGGGGAGGTTGTTGCCTAAGGACACAGAGGAATGTAGTTACACCTAGAGAATAACTGATTACAGAGTCCTCGTAGTTTTGTAAACACTTTGGAGTCACTTTGCTTTTTCTATATCAAGTGGGGGGGTAGTTTGGAAAAAAGGATAGGCATGCAAGCTTTAGAAAATTTAATTATGACTACCAAGATCAATGAGTGATGAAGTTCAAGTACCATATGCAGTACTTATGGATAGATTTGTTGCAGGTATGTACACCTTTTCTGGAGTAGGGTCTCTTGCACTCTCATGTTATCTGAATCTTCAGTGATTTTGTGGTGGACTAGTGCACTAATGCATGCGAGTGAGACTCAGGAGTCTGTGAGTAGGCTGAGGATTCATCTAAAAAGTTCATCCAATTCGGTGTACTTGCATAAAGGTCTGTACATTAAACTGAAGCTGAAGTTGAAGGGCATGTATTTGCTGGAGTTTGAGTCATGTCACTACCTGAATATACTTAAGGTTATGGAGATCGATAAGTATTAGAAAGTCGTGTTTGTCCATTCCACAAAAATCTGTCTGATGGCAAGAAATTCTTTGACACATCCAATATCTGATCTGAAGCTGATGCATCATTTTGATAGCCAAATGGACAAACTTATTAAAATGTCATTTATCAGCTTGGTCATTTAGATGTTGGTCATTTAGATGGGTAAACTGAGCAATATGCCCACATTCCATAGAAAAAAGTTGAGGTGGATGGTTTTCATCAGACATAACAGGGTAATTATGTATTTGAATGCTTGTTTGTTTTATGATTACTAATTAACACATATTAATGACAAATTAACTAAACAATTCAGAAACTGAAACATCAGTTCAGAACAGAAAAGGCAGCCAGAGTGGGTTGAAAAGGAAAAAAAAAATCTTTCTTGCAGCCTATAATGCCAGATCCTATTCTAACTAGCTGAAGCTTATTTAAAGAGGCAGCAGGGCAGCCATCCAGCAACACCTCACAATAATCCCATCGAGAAGTTATGAAAGCATGCACTAGTTTCTCAGTGTCATGTAGGGTTAACGTATTTCTTATTTTAGTTCTGTTTTGCAGATTACATTAACATGTAGTATTTGAGATGTTAGGTCCATGGAAAAAAGATTAACCAGATTTTGGTTCAGAGTTAGGTACAATTAGCAGCAGACAATGCTTCATCAGAATTAAGAAGGTGAAAAAATCATTTCATTGTCCTAACTTTCTGTTAATTGTATATCACAGGAATGAAAGCCAAAAGTATGAGCCCAAGGGATGGATAAAAATAGAGTATAATTGGGGGCACACAATTTAGTCTTTTGGGACACCTTATTGCATTTTTTAAGGCTCTGAATCATCTTTATTCATGCTACCAAACTGGTAATGGTCTGTCAAGTAAGATTTAAAGCAGGGAAGAACATCTCTGTCTAAATAATGTTTTCATTGTTTTCAGGCTTATTATTATTATTATTATTATTATTAGTAGTAGTAGTAGTAGTAGTAGTAGTAGTAGTGGTAATTATTATTATAATTCTTATTTTTATTATTAAAATTATTTAATTTTATTGGTATTTTATTTATTTATTTTTTATTATATTATTTAAAGCAGGGAAGAACATCTCTGTCTAAATAATGTTTTCAATGTTTTCAGGCTTATTATTATTATTATTAGTAGTAGTAGTACTAATAGTAGTAGTCGTAATTATTATTAGAATTCTTATTTTTATTATTAAATTTATTTAATTTTATTGGTATTTTATTTATTATTTTTATTATATTATTATTGTTATTTATTTATTCATTTTTTATTTACAATTATTGTCATTTACTTTAATCAGTCAGTTGTTCTGAGGTTTTGTTTCTGATGCTATTTCCATTACTAAAATAAGGCAGTTCACACTGGACTAGCATCACACATCTGCAGGAAAGAAAATGCTGTCATAACTGTTGTCTTTTGTGACTGACTTCCAGCGAGTTGTGGATACTGTGAGACACAGTATTGTGAGACACTGCAGCCACACCTCACATGAATTTGCATCAGCACATTTCTGGTGGAAGGATCTTTTCTACTTTCAGCAAGCGATCACACTCCATTATTCTAGTCATGAACCAGCCATTGCAGGTTTAAGGCCCTGATGAAGTCATAGTAGAGGGAGGAAAGAAGAAGGGAAAGCATTAAAATGTCAAGCCTAATAAATTTATCTTGCGGTTGATATAAACAGAGAATAACTCAGAAACAACCATCCAGAGCAGATTCGGACTTTTAATGGCCAGTGTATTTGATTATGTGATTAGACTTTATGGTAAAAAAAATCATATTATTCTTGTAAAGACAGAAAATGCATTGTGCCTTTAGGTTCATGCACTGACCACTGAGAAAAGGCTTGGAGAAATTATTATCACAATCAGTTTGCAAGTGCATCATTTGACATTATTGCTGAACTGAAGGATTGAAAATGAACACTCTTATCTACACAGGCCATATCGATCGAAGGTGGTAAAGTAAGGATTTTCAGATAGCCAATTACTGCATTTAGATAATACTGCCTTTGCCATTTGTTCTATCTGGCTAGTCCAATCACTGCAGAAAATAACATTTTTATGATGTTGTCATATTGCCATTGCTGAGGCCTCTTTCATATCTCTTATCTTTCCAGCTCAAACAAACATACCCAAATCAACTTTTGTGCAATTTAAGGTTTCAAGCATGAGCAAATGCCTCTGTTTTAATCCATTTCAGTTTCGTATTCTTTTAGTGCATTGTCAAGAATGAAGAATTGTCAATGTGTAAAGAAAAGAAATGGGCAGTATAGCTCAGTGGTTAAAGGCATTGGACTACAGACCTGATGGTTGTGTGTTCAAATCCCACCACAGCCAAGCCCTTAAATCTCAACTGCTCAGCTGTGTAAATGAGCTAAGTGTACGTCACTCTGCCTCTGCCCAGTGCCGTAAATGTAAATGTAAACTGCAGTGGGCAAAACTGCACAGTTGAAGTTAGGAAATATTCTGCTTTCAGTGATTCTGTGCCTCAGATTGTTACAGGCTGCTGTTGTACCCCAATTGACATTTTTGAGATGCCTTTCTTCTCACCATGGTTCTACAGAGTAGTTATTTGAGTTATCATAACCTTTTTGCCAGGGCAAACCAGTTTAGCCATTCTCTGATCTCCACTGAAACTTACTTAAAAAAAAAAAAAAAAAATGTGTGATTAACCACATAATTTACTGATAGAATATTTGCTCGAATCAATTTGTGCCAGTGAGTACATGTATGCACATACAGTATGTGTGTATGTATCAATACTTTTGTTGGTGAATTTTGATTAAATTTTGCATGTAGTGCAAGCAGTGCCTTACAACACATTCCATACTGAGAAGCTGAAGAGAATAATCACAAATCAACTTTTTTTTTTCTCCCCATCATCTCCAAGCTACTGCACCATCTCTGCTGATTTCTAAAATGAAAAGCAGCAGCAGGGCTGAGTAAACATTCATCTGATTGGCAGCACTGTCGGAGGCCAGTTTGATTGCACAGCATTTGATATTTTCAGCATCACCAAAAATGTTATACTTATTTGACGAAATGTTATAGTTGAACTATAGTTGCTACATATAGCATTGATATGAAATGAGATGTTGCCTTGGCTCTGGAATAATTGCATTGCACTTAAAAGATCCTTTGCCTGTTGTTGGAATGCATTTGTCAGGAACAGAAGCCGTTTGAGATTTAGGGTCATTAGTGGCGATGTTGAGATGTTAGTTTTGGCTCAGGGAGCTGTTATTTGCTGATCTATTCATCTCAAACATTTGTCATATTTTATGTTCTGCCAGCTGTGTACCTATTAAAAAAGCAAGAAAGAAAACAACATTTGTTTGTTTCCGTCTATGGCATATGCAGACTGTACCTTTCCATACCAGCAACCAAACAGCTATATCAGCCTCTGATGTGTGTTTTGAGGATGTTAATCAACTGACCAAGTAGATGCCTGATTGGTTGGTTTGTTATGTTAATGATAGCAGGGATCCTGCTGCCCCCACCCCCAAATGAGAACACGACCAGTTGGGTGCTCATGGCTACAGATGGCACAGCTGCAATAGAAACACAAGTCCCAGTGGTGATGAATTTCTCTGTGCTGGATGCGCTAGAATTCTAAGTCCCAGTGGTAGTTCACTCGTCTTCACTGAATGCAAAAGAAATTCCAGTCCCAATGGTACGACACATCTTTGAGCTACAAATTGGTCTCATGATTGTGATTGCTGAAGAAGTTCTATAAAATGCTGTGAAATATCAAACAGTTAACTTAAGTCTGCAGGACAACTGATTTTCTGACAAAAAAAAGCAAGTCATTTCTGCTTCTTAGATAGGGTTGCTACCTTTTCACTATACCCCTATTCCACGGCATGCATTTAAGTTCAGAATTCCAGTAGACTACTTTCTAATGTTTCTTCCAACTGTAATTTTGTATTTGACCATGCTCATTTTCTAACATTTGTTCGTTGTTTAAACAAGATACATGACAGTTCAAAAAAAATCTGATTTGCTTTGACAGCAAGGGTGCGTCCAGATGTTTTACAGTAGGGTGGCCAGGATAGACCCAGTGACTGTTGGGGTGGCAAACTAAGGTGGGGCAGAATACTAATCTGCATCCATAGAAATGACAGTCGCTATTTATGTATATTGTGTGAGTATGATCCCCTTTGTATATAAAAAGCTAAAAGTGTGCTACCATTGTACATAATTCAACCAAATTGTACAAAGGTCATTAGCTAAAAGCATGTATTGTTTATCATGGCCAGTGGGGGCAGGGAATTGTTTGCTTTATTTTTTGTTTGCTTTTTTCTTGCCTTTGGATAGTCAAATTTTCCATAGTTGTAGTGGGCATTCTGTTCAATTGCACAATTCAGCAAGTTGTTACATTCCATACATTCCAACAACAATAGTTCTTTTACTGAATGGCTACTTTTGCTACAAATTAGACAGAGCATTCCAAAATTCAAATGTGTGTGTTAAAACTTGATTCCTATACCCAACCTGAAATCTGATTTAGACGAGTAGCAGTGCATACCTTAGGATGCCTAAAATTTGTGTAATTTTATGAAATGGTTATAAACATTTTATATTCAAAGCACTGAACATTTTGGATGCAGTAAAGTTTAGAATGCTAGTAATACCCCGGCCAGTACTTTTGACCTAACATTTTGTTGTCCTTGCCATTTTCTTGATATTTTATTTTTATAGAAATGTTATTTCTATATGTTATTTCTATTATATTTATAGAAATGTTATTATTGAATAACATTTCTGCAAAACATTTACACCAAGTGATGAACATTTACATTAAGTAAAGGTTTATCTCTTGATTTGTGTGTAATATTCGCCTTACAATATTTCTTACTAACAAAGATCAGTGTGTGCTTTCACAGTATGATATGGTGTGGAACAGTTAAAACATTGCATGAAAGTGTTTCATGACTAAGAGGAGGAATCTGGAAGACTGATTCTGTGATGAAGGTTTTGGTTCATGTGAATGCCAAATAATTAACTTTTGATGAAAATGTCAATTTTAGAATGGCATAATGCTGATAATAATAATAATAATAATAATAATAATAATAATAATAATAATTTCAACGTGACACAGATGCTGAATGTATTGAACAACCAAAAAAAGCTTTGGCCACCCATCTGTGGTTAGATAAATTAATCCCTTAGGACAACAATGCTTTAAACATGTTTCAATTCTATAAAATTAGTAACCATAAAATGGCATAAATTGACAATCGTGATTCCCATAAATCCTAATTTTCCCCATCACATCATTTTTAAGCACATTACGTTTCTGATATATTGGTATTAAGCCTAATCACACCGTTATGCATTATTATAAGGTCTGCACATTGTTTGCTCATCAGCATGCCTTATGCTTCCGTGAGAGTCACACAAATTTACAACCTGTTTTTGCAAGTGTGCCTCACGGTATATGGTCATAAATATGTCATTCAGATGGCGTCCAGTCAAATCCCCCGAGTTAATTGGGTCAGCTGCAGTAATTACATTAACATTTATCCCAGTCTACCTCACGGTACGCCTTCAGTCTCTACGAAGGTGAATGTGCATTAAGATTAGATGCTGAGGGGGTTCGGCTTTAAATTAAAATGTATTTTTAAATGGCACCTGAAATGTCCATGCTGAACACTGATCTATATAGAGCATTCCCTTGTTATTCTCAAGGTCACAAGGGGAGAAGGAGTTTTAATTGAAAATGAAATTGTCTACCTGATGGCTTTACCTAATTATCAAATATTAGACTGGAGAGTAGTGTGTCTGGAATGTGAGAAATTATGAAGGGATCACCTTGAATATTATGGGCCGTAGCATGCTCTGAGCCCTGACGCTGACCAATAGCAGCTAATCTTAGCTGCCAAATTAAAGCCTGGGCTTCTTGTCCTCAGACTGGAACAGCAAACCCCATGGAATAATGAATGTAATCTAAAAGCAGCTGTCTCTCCAGAATTGCCTCCCAACCTGTTTGCAATGCCTGTGGAGATATATTGCTTGAGGCACAACTGTCTTGGGTTTCTGGTACAAGAATAACAGCATTATCATACATAAAGTATTAATATCAGTGTATGATCATGTGGAGACTTGGAGCAGTGTACAGAAGAAGCAGAATGCTCTTTGACAACAAACAGTGATGCTGAGTGTGCGATGCAATGACAAACATCCCTGACATTTGGTGTGCAGAGCTTCTGTCCTTCTATGCCGTCAACATGCCGCACTAATGGGTCCTGACATTACAGCTGTAAGAGATGCCAACCATGAAATGTGACAGACACAGGGTTATGAAAGAGGGAAAAAATATGTCCAGAATGGATGACACGTCTGGTCCATGCTCTGTTTCTGGAGTTCATTGGCCAGGCACATCATATAGGCCTGATCCAGACTTGGACACATACATAAATCCGCTGCACTTGTGGTTAATGTTTGATAGTGGTCGCCTCAGGCAAGAAACAAAAAACTCAAGGCAATGAGGTCAGTAGGTTTCAGGAAGTCTATTGAGCACAGGTCCTGTGGCTATTTCCAATTCCTCTCACTACCTGCATGTCCTGGACTTTGGGGCTCTCTGCAGTGTGACCGTGTGCCTTTTCCTGGAACCCAGTGTGTCTGCTGCTTTAGAGAGCATTCATCTATTGGTATTTCATGCCATGTTTGTATTTGTGTAAAGTTTCTACTTCTCAGAGTATAACGTAAGGCCACCGTGCTGCTAATAAGCAAGACTTATGGAATCCAATGAAACATTAGAGGACACTATATATTCTTGATCACTACTTCACTACCAATTTGGGCTAAGCAACTGTATTTGACATTAGCTCTTGACGTTATACTCCTGCTGGCCTGTAATTCAAAGCATGGTGATGTTGCATGTGGAATACTAAGAGAAGGGAAAATATGCTTTATTTATCAAGGCAGTAGCCTGAAGACCCACCCCCCACCCCTCCAGCTCCCCCTTGTTGTCCTCGGTGTAGAAATCAAACGGTGGAAAACATCAAACAGCTGTTTTCCCATTACTACAACTGACCATGGCTTTTATGATGCAGCCTTCACATATCCATTATCTATGTTGGTTTTGCTTATTTGTTGGTTGGTTCGTTTTCAAGTAACATTTTGAATAATTATGAAATGTACCCTGACATGGTGTTAAGTCTACAAAATAATCCAAAATGGTTTTCTGTTTGTTTGTTTTTGTTTTGTTTTTTTTGTGGTGGTGTTATTTATGGTGTTTTGGGTTTTTTGTTTTGTTTTTTGGGGTGGGGGGGGTGGGGGGATTGTCTCATACACAAACTGTCTGACATTTTTTGTTGTTGTTGTTGCCTCTTACTTCCTGTTGTTACTGAGGTCTAAAAATCCATTTCACCTTCTACTGCTATAATTCTTCAGCATCTCACAGTAAGTGCCCCTGGCACAGCTCTTGCATTGATTGCTCATATGTGGAAAAAAGTAGCCCTAAAAATATTTTCCTGTACTCACTTGGTGCATTCCTCTATGCACTTGGTGTGTGTGTGTGTGTGTGTGCACCACATGTATATGCCATCAAAAAAAAAATATATATATATATATTGTCTATATAAAATGTATCTCATGTGCCATCAAAAAATGTAGGTTTTAGGCAAGTGTGGAAAAAATGCTGTAAACTAAGAATGCTTTAATAGTTGCATGTTAATAGTTTATTTTCATCAATTAACAAAATTGCAGTGAAAGAACAGAAGAGAAACCTCAATCAAATCAATATTTGGTGCGACCACCCTTTGCCTTCAAAACAGCATCAATTCTTTTAGGTACACTTGCACACAGTTTTTGAAGGAACTCAACTCGTCTCCCACGTCATAGTTTTGTTCAGAGGGGGTGAGCTTGCACGAGAAGTACGCCATGGAATGGAGTTTAGCTGGCTGACCCTGCCTCTGTGAGAGGCCGGTGCCCACTTCCTGGCTGGATGCATCAACCTCTACTGTGAAGGGAAGGTTGGAGTCTGGTTTCTTCAGGATGGGTGCCCATGTGAATGCCTTCTTAAGGCGTTGAAAAGCCTGGTCGGCTTCTGGGTTCCACTTTAGGGACTTGGAACCACCTTTGAGCAAGTCTGTGAGGGGGGTTGCTAGAATACTGGAATTTTTAATAAATCTCCAGTAAAAGTTAGCAAAGCCTAGGAATCTGTGCTGTTCTAAGAACTCGACTCATGGCTGATGGAATTGGAATTTCTCTCATCATGAAGTGTCGGTTTCTCAGTAGGCGCTGGAGGACCTGCCTGAATTGTTGGACATGGGTAGCCAGATTGTCATGATACAGCATATCATGAAATTCATTGACTAGATGGAACACAATTGGAGCAGAAGCTAGGCCATACGGCATAATGTTGTGCTGAATGCGGTTTTCCACTTGTTCCCTTCTCGGATTCTGATGAGGTTGTAAGCGCTCCGGAGGTCCAACTTGTTGAATATCCTCGCTCCTCTGAGCTGAGGGGATGAGCGGACAGGGGTATGGATATCTGACCGAGACCTTATTCAGGCCCGGTAATCAATGCATGGCCTGAGACCACTGCCTTTCTTCTCCACGAAGAAGAATCCTGCAGAGGTGGGGGATGAAGAGTGCCTGATATGCACCCGCTTAAGGGCTTCTTGAATATTGTCCTACATAGTTCAGTTTTCGGGTAGAGACAAGGCGTAAGAGTCCAAGAGGGCTGTGAATGAAAAAGAAAGAATTTGACAGCCGATCTGAACTGGGAATGTGAGTTCACTAGGGTCAAAGAAACAGTGCTACTCACCGTGTGCACTGGGGTGTGGTTTTTGCTACCACCCCTGGTGCATGTCGTAGCATAAGGCCTGGTTTGGCCTGACCGCTATCTCTGCAGTAGAAGCACAGAGCAGCCCTTTGCTTCTTCTCCTGGCTTGAAACGTGCAGTGGTCCCAGGACCATGGGTTCCAGCTCCTCCATCTGGTTTTCTTGTTCCACCCACTCTCAGCAACCAGTGTTTGAAACTCGAGGGCATAATCCGCTCCCCTCCGGTTGCCCTGCAAGAAAGAGAGGAGTCGCTCTCCGGCATTCCAGCCATCAGTACTCTGCTCAAACACCTGCGAAAACGTTCAACGAAATGAACATAAGGTCGAGCGTCCTCACCTGCATGATACCAAAGGGCCTTCCCACTGAACAGGCTTATGATCACGGCAACCTTCTGCTGATCGGTTATTTCACCGCTGAGGGTGAAGAATAGGTCAAACTGAAGGAGGAACCCTTTGTACCCCTCGGGTTTGCCACCATACCGCTCTGGAAAAGTGCAGACAACGTGGGCTGCTAGTGTGGGTGCACCTTCTACACGCTGCCGGACAGTCTCCCAGTGGCATATGGTGATCCCACACAGGCTGGAGTCAAGTGCAGATATATTTAATGTCATGCAGAAAAGCAGGCAAAATACAGAGTTCATAAAACAATAACCAAAGTCCAAAAATACAAGAGTGTGGTCAAACATTGGGTGAGAGGCACAGGAATAATAACAAAGAAAATTGAGTTTAAAGCACAGAAGTTAGTCCATAAACATTTTGGGAACAGGGTAGGCAAACACTACGCTCTGGCTTGACGAACTGGGGAGAAGACAAACAAGACAAACTGAGAGTGCAGGTAAACGTGACGAAGTGACACGAAGTGTACAAAGTGACAAGACTAGTGGAAAGATACTCAACTTGAGAAAAAGCCCTGAAGTTTGTAGAAAAGGCAGTATAACAAACATTGATCCACGCTGAGGAGGGCTGAATGAGTCCCTTTTATCCTCCCCAGCACGGTTAAATGAGCCGCCAACAGGTGCTCTCGATTAGGTGGGCCCTGTGGGAGTTGTAGTCCCTGCTTGTAGTTCCCCACAGGGTGTCTGGGGTGCCCTATGGCAGCTGTAGGCATGACATAAAAGGACAAAGACTTTCAGTGTTTTCAATGACAAACTTAATTCTATTTCTAAATATAAGCAAATTTAGAAATTGATGGCTCAATCAACACATTCAAAAAAGTTGGGTCTGAGGCAAAATAACACTGGAAATGTTATACAAGTAACACTGGAAGGTTTCACAGTTAGTAGTTTAACTGGAAACAGGTGAGCTCATCAAGAGTATAAATGGATTGTCCACCAAAGGCTTAGTCAGTGCATGCAAGGATGGGTTGTGAATCACTTTGTGCCAAACTTCATGAGAGAATTCAGTCAGTTCAAATACAATGTTTCTTGGTACCAGATTGCAAGTAATTTAGGTCTTTCACCATCTACAGTTCATAATATCATTAGAAGATTCAGGGAATCAGGATAAATCTTGGCGCATAAAGGCCAAGGGCAGAATCTGCTGTTGTATGTGTGTGACTACCCAGCCCTTGGCCGGTATTATTTGAAAAAGCATGTTACCATGATGGACAGAGCCTCATGGGCTTGGAAAATCATTGTGACTTAAGACAATCAGCGGCTGCATCAAGAAATGCAACCTAAAACTGTATTATGCCAGATTTTTGCACAGAACCACTAGAGAGTTTTCTTGGCTTGAAGTTGTCTGAGATAGGCTGAAAGACAGAGGAAATGTGTTCTGTGTTCAGACAAGTCCACGTTTCAGCCTGGTTTTAGGAAAAATGGACATCAAATTTTATGTGGCAAAGATGAAAAAGACCAGCCAGACTGTTACCAACAAAAAGGCCAAAAATCAGCATCTGTGATGGCATGGGGGTCCATCAGTGCCCATGGCATACATATATAAGTGAAGGTATCATTGATGCAGAGGCTTATACTGGTATTTTGAACAAATACCATGTCTATCTCATGTCTATTTCTGCAGGACAATGCCAGGCCTCTTTCTGCATGAGTTACAACAGCTTGGCTTGACTGGCCTGCCTGCAGTCCAGATCTGTCTCCTATTGAAAATGTATGATGCATCATGAAGAGAATCAGAAAACAGTGAACATGGACTGTCGAGTAACTCAAATCTTGTACACAGCAAGAATGTACACACTAGACACCTTGTATATATGCATTTATATACATATGTTCTATTTATATTAAGCCGAGCATGTTTGACTTGCAGCAATAGACAGGTTTCTGGCAGACACATAGGGAAGAAGAGGAAAGACTACAGAAAAAACTCTGTAGCTAAATACAGATTTGAAGCTATATAGACACACAAACTTAATTTCGAGGAAGAATATGTTTATAATGTTTAGTAATGTTTTCAGTCAGCATTGCTCACTCATTGATTAGTGTCTCTAGTGAAGCATCACTGTGTATGTCAGTGTATTATTTTGGTGTATTCTTGTTCATTATAACGCTGTGATGGCTGGGTGTGCTAAAATCTAATTTATCAGTGAAATTATTATGATTAAATAGTGCACAATGTTATGAGGTCTTACTGATTGCATAATAAAAATAATGTGGGGCAAACTTTTTTAAACACCCTTAAAGATAGATAGACAGCAGCATTGTGAGTTCTGATTTTTTAAGTGTGATTTTTCCCCCAAGACTGTAATGCTCTGTCGGCTCCATGCCATGTTTCCTCTGAATACCAAACATAGTAAGTATACCAAAAAAATTTAAACTTTGCTCTAAGTGATCCAGAAAATCATTTGCTCTAATGTCAAGAGAATTGAATTTGAGTCCCAACAATGCCAATAGCCATCTGTGACTGGGATCCAAGTGAACAAAATCTGTCCTCTCTGCATGGCACAATGGCACCACACAATTGCGAGTATCTGTAAGCTGGTGTATGTGGAATACAACAAATTGAGCTTTCCTCTGTATACGTTTCCTCCATGCTGCCCGGTGATGCTGCATGAGCAGTTCAAAATAAAGCAGTTGGCTGGATTGAGGTGTCATGGAGGAAGAATGTGTTAGCCTTGAAAAAAAAACAGTAAATTTATAGTTTTGTCATCTGTCCTTTTCTTTGATTGGACAGTGTGTACTTTTACTACTACCTTCTTTTAGCTCTAAATTTCACAGGGAAAGTTATGGTAAAGTGAATAACCCACATTTCTCATGTTCATTACACCATGTGCTTTCTAACATGGGCAGATGATGCATTATGGATGTGTCAGCGAAGCTGGCTGAAAAAAACATCAGCCCAAATGAACCTGACACAACTGTCACTGAAAGGCTGCATGCATCTACATTCCGGGTTGGAAAAAAGTCAGCCTTGGTTCTTAAAGCCATTCTGTGTGTTTTTCTTATGACAATTGTCATGGTACTGTTCAACAATCCAGGAATCTGCTTTATGAGATTTGCTAACAGAAATGAATCTGGTGTGGATGCCAGAAATAAAATAATGTATTGATGTCTTTATATCAGAAAGACAGTGGGCTTAGCTCTGTAATCCATGTAGTTCCAGACTTTGACTGCTACTATATAACACATAGCATCGCTGCATTAATAACACCCAAACATGTTCATAGTTTCCAGAGTGCTAAAGCAGAAACCCAAAAAGGGTTTATGCACAAAGAAAGAAGGAATAATGTCCCTCTTTTATAAGAAGGTGAATGGAAAAGGATGAGCACAGCAGAAGTGCAAATGATAAGGTTTTAGAACTTCAATAAAAAAAATATATACATACATTTTCTTCCCCATGATTTGATTTTCATGTTTCCATTTCCTTTGAGGTATGCTGGACCACCTTTAATAATTTAGTGCACTGCTTGACTGTGACTGGTACATTGCATGCTAACCCATCATATAAAATCTGCTCTTCAATCGTGTTGGGGGGGAAAAAAACCCAGCAAATTATTCACGCTGCGAGCCGTATCTAATCCTCATGAAACAAGTGTGTTAACATTGCAGAAACTTCATCAAGGCTCTGATTTGAAAAAAAAAAGAAGTTTTCAGTGAGAAGCCTCGGAGGAACTCAAGTTATTCTTAGCTCATTTTCAAAGAACTGGTTTGTCTCTTGAAATAATCAGAGGCCATGTAGCAAGTACACTGGCCTCAAGGATGTATCACTGACACAAAGAAACTGAGTTTTTATCGCTTTTTTTTTCCTGTTAACAGTTAATTAGCAGACTTCTCACCCAATTCACAATGTAACAGATTCTGTCCTTTTCAGAAACATTTATTTTCGAAGACAAAGGAGCAACTGTGGCAAGCGGCTTTCTGTCCTGCCAGTAAAGGGTTGAAGGATGGCCTCTTTTGATGCCATGTACTCACTATCTCCCTGACCATTGCAGCCGTTACAGAAATATATGGCTAAGGGAACAAGAACAAATCACAAGTGACTAAGAGATATATTGTGGATCCAGTGGCATAGTTTATTTGCTCACACCTCAAGGGAGCTCACTATAGACTGCACCAAGGCTCCTTTTCAGGGCAATTGTGTTCCATTATTGGTTGAGTAGAATTTTAAAGTGGTTCTAACTGATAAATGTGCATGCGGCATGTATTACGAAAGCAAAGATCTATCTGAAAAAGGCTAATTAGACTAATATACAGTATATTATTTGATATACTCTGAAGAACCAGAAAAAAATTACATAGCAACGCCACCTACACACCTCATTGGTTGCATCCGCCAGTGTTTGTATAAAGCGACAGACATCTATGGAATCTTACACAGCTGTTTCGGCGAAGTTATAAGGATTTTGTGATTTTTCAATGAGGTTTAATAGTTGGAGCTCATGAGATAGTCATAGCATTTCCAAGGTAGAAAATATTTTCACAGATGAGCTTTTCTATGGTTTACCGGGACTATAAGAATTCCAGCAAAACCACAAACTTAGGAGAGCAGTGTGGCCGTAAAAAGATTCTGAATGCATGTGACCAGAGTCAGCTGGCAAGAATCATTTCACACAATAAGTTAAGTAACATTGGAATTCAATGCTGGGTCCTCAACAAACATCTGTGTGAGGACTTCAAGATCCCGTGGGGGACCTACCATGTATTAACTTGTATACTGTTATAACTTAAATACTTAAATGTATACTTAAAGGTACATCAAGTTAACAAGTCAACAAGTTATTCAACTAAAATTTAGAACATATATTTCCTTGCTTAGAAAGGCACCTAAAAGGCACCTAAAGGCATTTAATCATTAATATTTAGTTCAAGATTAAAAATAATTGAACATTTTGAAGTGGTTTAATGGAATTGGTTCATGGCACCACTTTTGACACACACTTTTTACTAACACAGACTCTGAACAGTTTTGAGTTTGATGGAATAAATTCATACTTCTCTGTCCAGTTTTTATGACAATGTCCAGCTGCACTCTGCAAAAACCCGTAGTACATACATAATATGTAGTAAATAAAAATGGAGGGCCTGAATGGTCAGAATGTTGCAGGAATAAAAATAAATGTGGGTTTTTACAATTTCTTTTGACAAGTAATTATTTTCAACCACATAAGTAAGTCATTTTGTTTATACTTTTCAACACTCATGATAACATGATGACTCTTGATAACACGTAGCAGAAATTATAGCCTAACTACTTAGATGCACAGTGACTGGATACAGAACATTTTTTAAAACTTTTTGTACCCTGCGAAGATCATAAAACCAGCCTATATGCTTATGGTTAAATCCTGAAGCAGAGGGGAACATGGTGAGCAGTGGCTCATTATCATTTAAAGGAACAGGAGCTTAAAATGAGCATTTGAAAAGAGTGGTTTAAGGCCTAACAGACCTGTGGTGTTTGTTCCATGTGATATTTTGACCAAAGAATGTCATAGACATGTCAATAAGAACTGTATTAATTAATTTGTGGGAAATTTGTATTTTCCCATTTAAGTATTATGTTTTCTTGCAGATCAGAGACTTTAAATAGAATGAAAAATATATGAAAGTCTATGAAAATCCCTCTATTTTTAAATGAATTGTTCCTAGCCCAGCAGCTAGCCTCTGGTTCAATGACCTGCCTTTAGCAAAACGGTGTGGATGCTACAGAAGCAGTGCTGGTTCAGGTATTAGAAAACTAGAATAACTGAACAACATGCTACATTATTTTTAAATAATCAGATACAACTGCTATAGTGCAAGTTCTTGGAAGAATATATAAGTGTGGTTATCTCTGTGAGGATATTTGTATGAACTCCCTAAAGTTAAACCTGGCCATCACAGAGAATATGTGCAGCTTTTCAAACAGCTGACATGAATGATGAGTGGGTTTAAAAGAAGGCAATGCATAGCTCTGTCAGTGCCCTTGTCTTCACAGTTCCCCTTAATCTCTTGCACATATTGCTCCATCCATCTATGTTATCTCTTCATAAAAGCATCCTCTCTGTATACAAGGTAGAGTTCCCCCCCACCCCAAGAAATAGTTTCCTGCCTTTTAGATTTCAAAAAGCATTATCCTAAGAAAAGGTCACTTCTGCTGCCAAATGTCTACCTGCATTTTGAAATCCATGCTTTCATTTAAAGAAAAATGAGATTCGCATTTTCTTTTCTTACTTCTCAAATTATGGATGAATTTATTATTTCTCTTCACACACCGACCTATCAACACAATAAGCACTCTTGGCAAGCTGGGAGAGCACAGTGCGGATCTTGTAGCACTCTCCGTGTGATTATCATGATCAGTGCTGATTGCTGATTGTTATGGTGTTTGTGCCTCACGTCTATTCAGCGCACGCTGTGTGTTTGGGCAGTGCTGATTGTGTTGATGCTGTGCCCCCTCCCTTCTTCGCACTCTTAATGGAGGAGAGGCCTAAGCGGAGGAGAGGAGACAAGAGGCAGGGGCTATCAGACATAATGAACACCATGCAATCAGGCCCATCAGCCAACTGGGGCTGGCTAGAAAAAAAGTCAAGTAGTCAGAAGACAGAGTGCAGTGACATGGAGGTTTTTTTGTTTTTTTTTCATTCAAAAAGGAAATAGAAAAAAGGATACGTTTTATTTACTTCTCATTCAAATTGTTTGCAGAGGTGTATGTCTGTGCAAGACAATATATATCAGCACCTTATTATTCAAATATCATGACTAGAGAAGGACATTTTTTATTTATATCCAAGTGTGAAATCTAATCTGTTAGTCTCTGCATGTTTTTAATCAACAGTAACAAAAGGGAAGACAGAGGCGAGCAGCTGACCTGTCATGTTCTAGGCCACTTTTTTCCTCCTACACCGTGTCCTTGATGCTGCTCCATTATTTGTTTTGGTGTTTTAATCTTGGCTGAGTCAATAATATTCTTTGTTGTTTGAAAAAGGAGTGATGGAGAAAAAAAAAGAGTCTTTTGTTGGGAGGGCCTACCTGTGACTTCCGTCTGTTCAGGCTTGGTAAATGTTGTATCATTAAATGTTGTTTTTCAGTTCGCAATTACTTATAGTTTCGTTGGGTCAAAGTCAGCATGGACACAGAGGAGAAAGAAAAGAGTAGGACAAAGGAGGAGGGAATGAAAAAAGAGAGAAAGTGACAAAGAACTTGAAAGGTGTGAAGCCAGGGCTCTCAGGCATTAAACATGCTGCCGTTGATGTACTGTATTCCTAGCATCGAATGACTCACTTTTCAGTGTTAAAGCATCGCTGTAACTGCGGCGAATTAAAACACACTCTCAACTGTGGACTAAATCAAGGCTTTGATGTAATAAAAATGTCCTATCCTTCCTGCTATACTGGGAAACCACAGAGAAAATATAAACTTACCGACCATCACACACTGAGACTGAGGTTTCTCCCAATGCTGTGCTTTTCTTCGCTTTGAGAGATTAATATATATTACTAAAATAAAATTAAAATGTTTTAAGTAGATGGCTTTCTGACCGTGTCTTGACTGTCTGTCTGCAAAGATCATGTTCTGTAAGGATCCAGTGTAAATCCAGTCATGCTGCTTAAAAATGTCTAAAATCTGACATTAGCCTAATTCATTTAGTTTGTATAAAAGTTCTCACTCGAAAGTTGAAGAAAAAATATGTTCACCTGCTAATTTGTTATGTTTGAATTAATATGCCGTCATTGGGAGTTATCTTTTTTTTTCCTGGATATCTCATTACTTTCAATATTAAAGCATACAATCTATAAGTATGACTAGTTTATTGAATATTAACTAATAATTCTTATTCTATATGAGATTTCCCAGATACTAATGAAATAATATTGGTGTTCCTTTAGTGGGATTCAGTGGACATAGGATGGAGGTGTAATGATTGGTAATTCACTTTAATGCAGTGAGGTACAGGCAAGGTTTGACTCAAAAAATATCAATTGATGTCATAGCAGTCATTATGACATAACTGTTTATCCAACAACACAATCACTTGCTGTCCATTATATTAATATGAATGTAATATGGAAATGTTATACACAAAGTATCCATCTATAAAACGGACCACTTTTTGCAAAAAAAAAAAATATGTAGTTGTGACAGTCAGTCTCCAGAAGCCAGATTCTCCAAGACACTCAGAAAAATTTACCAGATAATGACTGTACAGTACGATGCAGAAGTCTCAGGCACATGCAAAGACTTACTGTAATGCAAAGATACCTTCAAAAATAACGAAGATGAAAATAATGATGTTTCTACATAAAGTACTAAGTACAGTAAACAGTAATAAACTAAAAAGTCGATATTCGGTGTGCCTTTTGCTTAAACAGTGTTCCCAGGTACAATGTGTGCGGTTTTATAAGGATGTTTTACTGAACGTTTTGGACAGTCTGTCACAGTTCTTCTGGAGACTTTGACTGTCACACTTACTTCTTTGTTTTTTTGCATGCAAAACCCAGCAGCCTTCATTATATTTTTTGTCTAAGTGGTCTGTTATGTAATGTGCTGCTTTTGTTACAGACATACAAACAGTTTAGAGTAACACTTAATTTTCTGTTGGAAAAGTAGTTTGAAAATAATTTTGTACTGACTCAATAATGCAAAAACTCAAAAGAAAAATTGATAAAAGTTGTAAAAACTTGCAAAAACAATTGGGTGCCTAAGACTTTTGTACAGTAAGAATAGCATAGTGAGAGAGAGAGAGATACAGTCAGTTTGAAAAAATCTGAGACTAAATTTTAAATATTATAATTTAATTATAATATAATAATATAATTCATAATATAATAATAATATACTTTTTTTCTTTTTCCTGTAATGTTGGAAGTAAACCGAATGCTTTAGAAGTTTATTCTAAAGAATTTTACAAGTAATATTCAAGACTATTTCTAAAATTATTCAAATTATAGTCTGTCCATGGTAGCTCATGTACAGAGTCAAGAAAAAAGGGGATGTTCCAAATATTTAAAAGCACTTGTACCAAGAAACTCTGAAACTCATGTAAATATTTGAAAGATAATACTGGGAATTGTATTAAACTAGAAAAGAATGCAAAATAGAAGAATTTTCACTGGTGCCCTCAGACATACTGGTATATAGCTGCTAAGTTTTACTGAGCAAGTTGGAGAACCTGCCACAGGTTTTTTTTGGAGACTTTGACTGTCACACTTAATTTTTTTTCCATCCACAACCCAGCAGCCTTCATTATGTCTCTTTGTTTGAAAAGCAGTCTGTTATGTAATGCATATATTGCTTTCTGTATTGATGTACAAACATTTTTTCTGTTTTACATTTAAAAAAAAAGATTTTGTTGGAAAGGGGATGTTTGGAAATAGTAAATCTTTTTGTTCTGATTCAGTAATTCAGAAGCTATAAAAGTAATAGGGTAGACTTTTGCACAGTACTTGGCCAGTGGTAGTTCAGTGGTTAAGACAGTGGACGGTCATGAGTTCAAATGCCAGCACCACCAAGCTGCCACTGGGCCCTTGAGCAAGGCCCTTAACCCTCAACATCTCAGTTGTATAAACGAGATAAATGTAAGTCACTCTGACTAAGAGTGTCTGCCAAATGCTGTAAATATATTCATCATTCTGCATTTTAGAAAATAAAGTGTGATTGACAGTTATTATCAACACAAACTGCTTTTAGGAATTCTCAGCAGCAAGAATATCATGAAGTGTTTTAAAGTATGGCAACATTTTCTGAAAACTGAGAGTTCACAAGTTGTTCATGTGTGCTCCAAACACACTTTTTCCCCCCATACAGGTGTAAACGATGCTATATAACTAAGAAATTTATCATTTCACCTGCTGAATACATTGCAAATTTGAAAGACATATGCTGATATTCCTTCAAGTGCTGAAGCCACACACGGGTACTAGGGGCCCTACGGCTTTTGACTTAGTTCTTCTTCCCCATCAGTAGGAGTTAACAGTAACAGATGGTGAGATGTGTATGCGTGTGGAGGAACATTATCAAAAACTGTGTACAAGTGTTACTCCACCGAATTGCACATGGGTGACAAGTCGAAATCACCATATTTTTAGTCATTCACAGCAAGTCAGTTCCTTCTCATGTCTTAAAAAGCACTGCAGTTAAGATTTATTCTTAGCCCTCAAACAGTTTTGAAAGAAAAAAAAGATTACCACTGTGATTAATCTTCAGAGTTATAAACAAAATCCTCTCTGATGGCTCTTGGCAAAATAGCCTCTGCAACATTGATTTTGTCAGAGAAAGTTACTCATAAAGCTACAACTGAGAAAAGCCCAGAACACTCCAAAAGACAACTGCTACTTTTTCAAGTGTCGAGCACAAAGCGGCTGCTGAAATCTTCCCATAACTGTGTGAAATATGTTGCCAATACCCATCTGTCCATAATATCTTTTTCTACTTTTGGTACATTATTTGCCCTCAGTTATAAATTTTGCTTGCAACATGTTATCATGTTATCACTGTCGCCTCACAGCAAGAAGGTCCCGGGTTCGATCCCCATGTGGGGTGGTCTGGGTCCTTTCTGTGTGGAGTCTGCAT
>JAOVYV010000035.1:15416429-15429031 GCA_025674545.1 Hassar affinis | reverse complement strand
AGCCCTACGATGGATTGGTGCCCTGTCTAGGGTTGGTTCCTGCCCTTGCGCTCAGAGTTGCCGGCTGGGCACCGGCTTCCCCATGACCCCGTAACTGGGAATAAGCGGTACAGATAATGACTGACTGACTGACTGTTCCAATACTGGCTCTTGAGAATCCCAGAAACCTGTAAGCATAAATTGTTTTTTCTTGGTCGTGATTGAGGATTTTTGCATTCCATATTCTGTTGTTTACTCTCAGACTTGTTTTAATATAACTGTAGTTTTAATATAACTGTAGTGCAGATCATTTTTGACCTAAGTGAAACTTCCATGATCTTGATCTTGAGCAGGCAGTTACTAAGGATGCTATAAATGCATTTCTCAGCACAACACCTCCATGTTACAGAATGCCAAAGTAAAGCTTTTTGCTTGGATCTGTATTTGTATTTGTAATGAGTTATATCAAAACATATGAATGCAAGCAAACTTAGCAGGCTGTTGGACTGCTTGCATTCAAAAATTCCCTGATTGTGCTCCACATTATTATATATTTTCTAAACCCAAGGACACAATTTGTAATTGTGAATGTGTGTATACTTCATCTCCCAGCACCTCAACTAAACCCTTTGAAATGGTCATGGCAGCACCACTGTATCCTTCAGCACAAGAGCTATACCCAGAACATATGAAAGCTTCATAGTCGTATTTCCATGCGCATCAGAATGCACGTCAGTCTTAAGCACATAATCTCATTATGTCATCCTTATGCCTTTTGTCATATAAGGTAGGACAGCCACAATACACTCTCTGACCTCTAATAGTGTTACCATTGTCATGCTCAACCTCATATCACTTATTTAGTAGACAGTTAAAAATAAAACAAGAGGAAGACAGAGAGAGAAGGCAGACAGCTGTAATATTGCAGTGTTGTCTCCATGGCCCTAAAGGTGGATGAACCTCTTGACTAACCTTTGCGGTGCACATAACTTGCCACTCAAGCCTGTGGCTTGTTGCCATGGCAGTATGCTACTCTCCCTCTGAAAGACAGGCTCAGTGTATTCTCTGAGAAAATAGCATCAACCCTGAAATATAATTCATCTTCCTAGACCAGGGCAGAGTATGGACAGAAAAAAACAAGCCAGTCAACAGAAACAAGACTTCACCAAACAGTAAAATAAAGAAAATGTCTCATGTGCAATTACTGAGTAAAAATGATGGTCTTTCTTCTGTCAGGCCACCTCTGGGTTTGCGATTACCCCACCCTGTCGTACTCCACCTCTCCAGAATTGTAAAGGCTGCTCCCTCATCAGCGTTTCTGCTCAAATGCACCATAAATCACTGAGAAAGTTCTAGATGTCTGTGATAGGTTCATGCTGAGCCTTTCGCTTTGTCATTGGAGTCCAGCATACTTTCTTTCTATTGATAGCAATTGTTTCATTGTGTGTGCATTGAGTTTCTTCTTCAGCTAATCAGTAAACTCAGAGTGTGCTTTTCCAAATGGGAAAAAAGAAAAAGAATGACCTTTTCCAAACTTTTCAGTGAACCTGTACCCACTAAAGCCTCAGATTCCTGTTTTTGGCTGACAGGAATAAAACTAAATGTGGTCTTCTGTTGTATCTGCCTCACTGCCATTTGAGGTACCCGAACCAGGCATCTCTAATCAAAAAAAGTGTTTCCAGTACAGAACTGCTGTTTAATAGATTTTATTTTCTACCATTCTTTGTAAAACCTTCAGACTCTGTGTGAAACTTCCAGGAGATCAGCTGTTTCTCAAATACTCAAATCATCTGTTAACCATGCCACGGTCATTGAGATCCATTTTTTCCAGCATTCTGATATTTATTTTGTGAAAAGTAAAATAGTATGCAGTGTACCACTGCCACATGATTGACTGAAAAAGCAGGAGTACATGTACAAGTGGTCAGGGAGTGTATGAACTGTATGACAAAGCTAGTTAAAAAAAAGTTAGGTACATAGATTAATGAACGGCAAATTCAGCCTTTAAAATCTGCATAAAGATTCAACATTCTTGACCAGAAGGCTTTTTTTTCAGATCTTGACCTATGCAGGTCCTCTGCCCACTGAATCCTCTAAGTGTTTCTGACCATCACACCGATGTGGGCTTTCTACAAACTGCTGCCACAAAGTTCAAAGCACACAGTTGCATAGGAGGTCTTTGTATGGCTAAATGAGCACAAAACTCCACAGCCATATTCCAGTATCTCTGAGAAGAGTGGAGACTTTTATAAGGACCAACTCCTTGTTAATGCTTGTGGTTTTGGAGCGGGCACTTTGGGGTACAATGGTCAGGTGTCCACCTACTTCTTTCCATATTGTGTATGAGTTATTTCTTTAATTTCCATAACTTCATATTCTATTCTAAGAAAAGTGGTAAGTAGGTAATAAAGTGAGCATCAGCATAGTCTACAGACTGTATCTTAATTACAATGAATTTAAAATTAGTTTTCAATTGTTCATCTAAAATGAGTATTAATTGCATGATATTTTTGCACAATAGGAGCTAATTCAGAGGCACGAGGAACTCATTACCTTTGACATTAATCACATAAATTATTATTCTCAATAGCTCATGCACATGGCACATTAGACAGATATGTATTAACTCTTTCTCAGTGTTCTTAAAACCGGTCTGAGAAATGGACACAGAGCATTGTTCTTTACAGAGAACTATTCTGCTCAAAGGCAAGGATAATGAGGCTTAGCCACTCAATGAGCTGCAACTCCTACAACTTATATAACTGCAATGATGCAGTATTTGTTGATGTTATTTTATTTTTCATTTTGTAGGTTCTGAACAGCCTATTTAAAATGCTGCTAAAGGTAACAATACTTGTTTTCAACATGAACCCTGCATTGCTCAAAAAAAAACAAAACATAAGTGAATAATGGTGGAAATCAAGCACAACATGTTCTAATATTTAGGTGGAGGAGTTTTTTTTTTTTTCTCTGAGCATAATAGCATAATCTGTGCAACAGGAATGCAATAAAAGAAAATGCATTATTTATGGTAATTTAAGAAACCAATCCAAGCACATCATGAGTTAGCCTGAAAATTATGTAATACATGTAATAAATGTAAATATAAATTTATCTGTATTGGTCCAAATTTAGTAAAATGATTAAGTGAGATTCTTTGTCCCAAACACCACATAATGGTTAGGCTTACAAAGATATCAGACTGCTCTCCTAATTTGAAAACAAAAATATTGACTCTCAAATAGATTTCAGTTACACGATTTCCAAAATCACCATTTCAACAAGTGAAGTGAAATCTGAACTGAATGGATGCAGTTAAAAAGAACCCATGCTGTGCTAATTTAATAAATAAATGATAATAATGATTGATAGAACCCTTGACCTCCAAACCCACCCACCCTTACAAAAAAATGTTCCAAATAGAGTCGAGAACTTCTGATTACTAAAGTTGGGTCCAATGCCGTAGGCAGTCCATGAAATGACTATTTGGATCAGTGTGGAGGGGCAGCAATTCCTAAAAGGCCAAAAATAACAGATCCAGGATGCATTCAGTTCTGATGCTTTCAGATGTGTTGTTGAAGTGAGTTGTAGTTGGAAAAAAGCCTTTGAAATGTCAAAGAAATCCTCAGAGACGGAGAAAAGGGTTTCATGTTGCTGCACATATAAAGCCACATTCCGAGCTCTTCAGTTTAAATCTGCAAATTGTTCTGAGAATCCTCTGCAATTGCAATGTGTTCAATTATCACTTGATCACATCATATAGGATTGCAAATATAAACGAATTCTGAAATAGCAAATACAGTGGCGATATTAAGGATGTTATTTTATTAAATGAATGAATACAGATGTGAACGTAATCGATCACTTGAAGTGATGGACCTGTATTAGTATCTTTTGTTTATGTAAATGTACCCAATAAACTCCAAGGTGTGAAAAAAAGGAATGGTGAGGGCGTAATGTTTGGCTTGGAATTAAAAAAAACAAAAACAAATGTAAGACCTCTTTTTAATGGTCTATTTATTCCAGTATATATGCTATGCATCCAACTAGCTATGAGTACACCAAGGTCCAAACCACAGTAGTTTTGGAAGATTGCATTGTTATACCTCAAGAAGCTTATCTCCAGTTGTCAAATTCAATATGGAAACAGTGCCATCCTGATGTTGTAGTATGTAGTCAACTATGCAGAAAAACAAAACTTGCTTTCCAGCATCTAATCAGCAGTGATTATTAGTTCTCAACTGACCACAGAGTAGCTGAAGAGGACACTAGAATTTCCTGCAGACTTAATTGCCCATTAGACTGAATTCTCACAGTTCCAGACTTGAACTTATTAGCTTATAGCTATCATATAAAGAAGAAAATAAATGCAAAAAAACAGTCATTCACTGCTTCATTGTGGTTAGAGTCCCAGTGGATCCAGACCCTGGATGGGAGTCCATTGCTGCGTACCATGCAGACACACATTCAGCCCCGTGGGCTATTCAGTAGCCAATCTCACTCTTAGATTGTTTGGGGAAAGGATGAAAAACTGGAGAGCATGGAAGAAACCCATGCAAACATGGGGAGAACATCAACAGAAACTCCACACAGTCGAAACTCCACACAATGCTACCCAAGTAAGAACATATTATTTATATTTGGGAGTCTATGAGAACAACTTCCAGTTTTTGTGATGCAAATCAATATCAATACCTGATTGAGTTAGACTCCAAGATCCTTTTTAGTTCTCTTACTGAATGCAAAAGTGTTCATCAGCCCCACGGATTTTAACTGAGTAACATTAGCACAATGGACTATATTCATATGTTGAGCATGTATTTTTCAAAGCTGAACTGAGGATCAAACCAACAACACTGGCATTTTGCAACAGCTACCTTATTTCTGCACTATTCTACTGCACAAGTTTTAATAGCCTAAACTTAATCAAGTAGTGGGCGACACGGTCTGGGTCCTTTCTGTGTGGAGTCTGCATGTTCTCCCCGTGTCCACGTGGGTTTACTCCGGGTACTCCGTTTTCCTCCCACAGTCCAAAGACATGCACGTTAGGTTGATTGGCGTCTCTAAAGTGGCCCTAGTGTGTGAGTGTGTGTGTGTGCGTGTGTGTGCCCTACGATGGATTGGTGCCCTGTCTAGGGTTCTTCCTGCCTTGCGCCCTATGCTGCCGGCTAGGCACAGGCTCTCCCGTGACCCTGAAAAGGAATAAGCAGTTAAGGAAATGAATGAATTAATGAATAATCCAGTAGTTGTTGTTCCCAACAGTTCCAAAGTCCTTGCCAGATTTTCTAACGGTTACATTAATAGTATGTGACTTGAACACATTCACTCTACTTAATTCAATATAAAAATTAGAAAGTTGTTTAAATTAAGTTTAGTATAAGCAATGAAATCACATTTTAATGAGAAGATTAATATTTTGATTTAACGTTTATGCAATGTGTTCTCTTAAATCTGACTGACCACATATTCCATAAGCACATTTTTGCACACATATTACCCCGGGCAGGGGTGGCTCAGTGGTTAAGGTGTTGGGTTACTGAACAGAAGGTTGGGGGTTCAAGCCCCAGCATCACCAAGCTGCCACTGTTGGGCCCTTGAGCAAGGCCCTTAACCCTCAATGCTCAGTTGTATAAATGAGATCAATGTAAGTCACTCTGGATAAGAGTGTCTGCCAAATGCCATAAATGTAAATGAAATTTAAATGTAAATGTATTAAGTTGTTGTATTCTGTAATGTTACTTCTCAATGAGATACTACAAGCATGATAATGTTCATTATTGCGAAATGTAGGCTGCCAATCAGTCAATACATTTGAATGGACTAACTGTAGTCAGAGCACATTTTAAAGTATAAAGGGATAACATAATGGAGATTAAATGATGCAGTACACATTTGGCACTGTGCTATACTAACTCTGAGATATCATTTCTGCAATGTGTAACTCACTTAAATGTTGATCCTTGTTAAACCTAGGTTCCACACAAAAAAAAAAGATAAATGGGTGAAAAATGTGAGGTTAAGAATCTGTGCATTGATTTACATATACATTTACAGGGTTGCCTATTTATCTACTTAAAAAGAAGCCAAACAAGAATTGAGTTGATGCATTATTCCTTACAAAATACATTTTTCTATTTCTTTATTAAAGAATAATAAATTGCCTGATTCAGGCTGAGTGCAGCAATAATTTCGCCCTCTGTTTCAGCGGATTGTTTGAAGGCTCTTCTTAAAATTAATAACACCAAACCCGGTTGATGTCATTCATCATGCATGTCCGTGCTGCACATCTCTGCTCACCGATGCATAATCACATAAGCTTGCGTGCAGCCGCGTTCGGTAGTCTCCAGGCATCCAATAGGGAGCAGATTGGTTCCAGCTCGATGGATCCTCCCCATTATTTAATATATTCCACTCTATTACTACTGCTTGCTGTGACACCTCATTCTTTTCCATCAGTATATGAGAGGTCATTCAATAACTGACACCACTCTTCCATTCCATAGTCACATTTCTGTAACTGTTTTGGCATGTGTCACAGCTGTGAATGCACAAATTCAAAGACATATCAGCTGACAGAGATTTCCCTCACAAGGACCACAGCAAATGTAATTTTCGGTGATGCCAGACAGATTCTGTCGAACATCATTGATCACAGCTGGAACAAGCCACAGAGGTCAAATAGGGAACAACAAAAATAATGTGTGGAATTAATGAGCTAATATAATATATATTTTTAGCTATAGTGTGCAGATAATTGAGATCGGTTTTCTTATTCACCAACCTTCATGCAAAATTCATAAGAATTTTAACAAGAGCAGTTTCCTTGGATTTCATATGAATGAAGTCATAAGAAAAGCTACAACCACTAAACCATTCGGAGATTTTGTAGCAGTTGTACATCATTGTGAATTTGTGATGCTACTCAATTTTAATTTTTTTTACATAGAAAATAACACAGGAACAAGCCTTTGGATTAATTGACCTCATTATATACAGAATTAAAGTGAATAAGACATGAGCCTGGCAGCATGTTGTGTGTATTATTTCATACCGTTTCTTACATTTCAGCTAATTACAAACCTCTTGCAAGTGCTATAATCTGCATTCATGGTTTTGTAGCACTTGAATAATTTTCCTTGTTATTCCTGTGCTTGGTGTCATTGCCTTATTTTAAGATGCAGAGCAACCTGCTTGCTGCAGCCTGGCAAGACACTTGACAGCTTCCTCCAGTTGGATGGGAGGAGCAGAACTGTCATGAAGCAGGTGTTTAGGGAGTTCAGCTCTATTCCTCTGACTACAAACAACTGTACACTGGGACCTTACATATGCCACTTAGCATTCACAAGTTCAAAATTCATTAGGGGCCTACTGGTCTGGGCTCCGGCTACAGCATCTGCTGCTCCCGTCTAATCTTTATGTCACCGATGTCTGTTATCAAACACTGCAGTTGTTTGTCCTTCTTCACAATTAATAGGGCAGTGCAGTTTTTTTCTTGCCCTTTTTCAGAGGTTAAGGTCTGTCTGCGGGTCTAAAGATAGAGATGGTCCAAAATAAACCTGTCTGTATGGAGATGATTGAAAATTGATGGCTGAGGATAAAGTGAGATGTGATTGCCGAGCTGATATCTGCTCGGCTGGAGTGCTCTGTGTTCGGGCTTTTTCTTTTTTTTTTTTCTTAAAGAATTGCACATGTCTCTGCATTCTCTCTTTCTCTCTCTCTCAGAATGTGAAGTAAAAGGCTGGTAGGCAGCAGGCACATAGCAGGGCATCACTAGAGCAAAAGAGACAGACAGACATGTGTCATATATATTTTTTATTTTTATTTTTTATCCAAGATAGCCATAACAAGTGACATTGGCTTTTTCCTAATACCATGTTTTTAAACCTCCACTGGAACTCCATTTCTCTTATTCAGTTGAGTTTTCTTCCCACTGTAAGGCACACAAGGCCTGTCTGTCAGTTCATGGCACACAAAACATGCAATTTATAGACTGAACATAAACATGTGGCAGAGAGACCATGCAGACAATTTTATTGGCATACAACACGTTGGAAACATCACAGATGAAATGTGTGGGAGAGACGTTGCAGATGGAACCTCTCCACAATCACCTCTGCAGATGCAGTTTCTGACAGATAAATAATTTGACAATGAGCTAGCAGAGTTAACAGACTTGTGCAAAATAAATCTGACAATCATTAAATATTTAAACATACTGTAGCATTTTAGGACTCAGGGGGAGAAAAAAAAGTCTAACAAATGTATTTACTGAATGACCAGGGCTTTTATTATAAGCTGTTGCATTGAAACCAGTGTGCAAAATCGAATTCTGCTTACTAGTGTTTGTCTAGCGAGTGGCAATTTTCAGTGTTTGCTCATCTTAAGAGGATACTCCATTTTCAGTCTTGTCAACGTTTTGTCTCTGCAAACATAAAAATCTCTATACAAAAAAGAAGCCCAAAATGAGCTATTGATTTCCTGCTTTCTTCTTTCTTAGACCCACCACCACCCCAATCACCCCCAACAGCACTGTCATTCTAGTCTAACTGAAGGTCAGCAGAGTCTTCCTCCTGCCATTTTATTCAGCATTCCACATAATACAAATCCCAATTTCTTAATTCACTTGAACCATCATTTATGAGACAAAAGAACAAAGAAAAGATGTTCAGTGTTTTCATTCACTTACTTTATTATATTTGTTAAACATAAAACACATTTAGAAATTGATGCCTGCAACATACTCCAAAAAAGTTAGGACAGAGGCGTGATTATGGTCTTTTCTTTTAATTATAATTTTGAATCATTTGGGAATTAAAGATACAGATTATTGTGGTTTTACAAGTGGAATTGTTGCCCTTTATTGCTGTGTACAAGACTTGAGCTGCTCAACACTCCATGGTCACTGTTGTCTCCTCTTCATGATGCGCCATACATTTTCAATAGGAGACAGATCTGGACTGTAGGCAGGCCAGTCAAGCCACGCTGTTGTAACTTATGCAGAATGAGGCCAAGCATTGTCCTGCTATTGTCCTGCTTTCCCAACAGGCCTGGAATATAAGCCTCTGCACCAGTGGCAACTTCAGATATATGTGTAGATCACCCCAGCTGTGGGCAATGATGCACCCCATGCCATCACAGATGCTGGTTTTTGCACTTTTCATTGGTAACAGTCTGGAAGGTGTTTTTCATTTTTGGCATGTAGAATCTGATGTCCGTTTTTCCCTAAAACAAGCTGAAACATGGTCTTGTCTGACCACTGAACACATTTCCACTGTCTTTTGGTCCATCTCAGATGACTTAGAGCCCAGAGAATTCCCCGGCATTTCTGCACAAAATTAATATATGGCTTCCTATTTGCATAATACAGTTTCATGTTGCATTTCTGCAGCAGCAGACTGTGTTAAGTGACAATGATTTTCCAAAGTACGTTCGAGCCTATGCAGCTATGTCCATCACTATAGCATGATAGTTTCTCAAACAATACCACCTGAGGTCTCTATGGTCAGTGGTTTCCTCCCTTGGCCCTTACACATTGAGATTTCATCTGACTCCCTGAATCCTTTCATGGTATTTTGAACTCTAGATGGTGAAAGAGCTAAATTGTTTGCAATCTTGCACTGAGAAACATTGTATTTGAACTAACTGATAATTCTCTCCTGAAGCTTGGCACAAAGTGGTGAAGCTTTTGTTAGATGTTCCTAATCTTAATCTTGATGACCTCACCTGTTACCAGTTGAACTGGTAATTGTGGAATAGTGTTACTTGTATAAACTTTTCAGTCTTATTTTGCCTCTGTCCCAACTTTTGTGTGTGTTGCAGGCATCACATTATATATATTTTTTTAATTTACAAAATACAATTATGATTGTCAGTGAAAATACTGAAACTGTTTCTTTGTACTTTTATCAGTTAAATAAAAGTTCAAGCAATTTAACAAAGCACAGTTTTTATTGTATGTTTCTAGGGTTTGTAGATTACCTTAGTTTAAACCACTCTGCACTTTACAAATAAATATATAAATAAAACATAATTTTGAGTGATGAAACTTTTTAATCAAAAATAGTTCCTCTTCTCACATTGCATGTGGGAGTGCAAAGTCATTATTCCCAAACTTGATTTTTTTTGTTACTATTTATTAGAAATGGACCATACGTGTCAGTGGAACATTTTCAGAAGCTTTGATAGGAGCTGTTAATAATGGATATGAATAGATCTTAGATACTAAAGTGCCTACATCAGAAACCAAATTCTGTATTTGGATGAGCAATAGTAAATAAGCAGAGAATAAATGTATTTGTTTATTGTATACAACTGTACATTATTCATGCAGAAAAAAAACTCTTAGCTCTTCTCCCATTACTTATCGATTAGTCTTATCATTACATTCCTTTTTTTGATGGGAGTATGTGTTCAGCTTGATTCTGACACATCAGTCACTGCCAAGAAAATAGCGTTTAAGGATATTATGTGACATAATGCAGCTTCTGGCACCCACGCTGTGAGTCGATGCCAAACACCCCCTAGTAAAGTGGAGTTGTGTTTTTCATTACAAAGTACTCTAGCATGGACGGACAGATGTGTTGCATGCCCTGTGAGACTGTAGCTAATACCAAGAAGTGGGCAATCAACAGAGGAGAGTAGCCACATCAAGACAGTGCCAAGCAGTCTGATACAAACAGGAGTGAGTGTGAGTGTACTTTCCACAGGGGAGAAATCTGGTTAAGTGCGCTAGGCAAACGTTAAAGCAGTTGGTGTAGAGCTCAGAGAGAGAAAGGGAAAAAAATGCCCAGACATCCAGGCTTCAGACATAACTGTCAGATGCTGCTCTAAGCCACTGTAGCTTAAAATTCATAGCTGGACCTTTGGGACACTACCTGGGGTATAGAAAAATAGCCAAAAGGGGAAGGAAAATGGTGCTGCTTTGTGTTGTATTTAGATACATATGGACATGTGATGTTGGCCAATATCCCAAAGCAATTCTGCTTGTTTTCTAGCTAAATATACATAGATTTATTATCATGCATCTGTAGCATTGGAACTGATTTAGGAACACCACTGATAGTATCTGGCTGGTAGAACATTATATCATGTGTGATAGGTGTGTGTGTGTGTCTGTCTGTGTGTCTGTGTGTGTGTAGCAATTTACTTGCACAGATTGTTTCTCCAGAAACTTTCTATACTTATTCTCTGAAGCCAATCCCAGAAACACTGGGAACAGGGCACAAGGATTGACCCCATCCCATACACTTTCATTCAACTCAATTGTATTTATAAAGCAGATACAACTATAGACATTGACACAAAGCACCTTTTCATAAATTTGGACAGAATTTTTAAATTGATCTATAATGAGCCAGACAAAGGCAATGGTGGCAAGGAAGAACTCTCTTCAGGGCGTCAGGAAGAAGCCATTAAAGAAACTACACTCTAAAGGCAATCCATCCTCATTTGGATCAGGGTGGGTGACATTCACAGGCAGTCTATCTGCATTTTTTTAGACAGTGGGAGGAAACTAGAGAACCTTGGAAAAACACATGCAAACTTGGAGAATGTGAAAAACACCAAACAGACACGGGAGCTGGGAGGTGGCAATGCCCTCAACTACTTTTATATACAGTAGATACAGGGGTTAGACAATGAAACTGGAACACCTGTCATTTTAGTGTGGGAGGTTTTATGACTAAATTGGACTAGCCTGGTGGCCAATCTACATTAATTACACATCCTGGCTACCACCTGAGCTAAGCAAGTTTATCTTAGTCTTGTCAGACCACAAGACATGGTACCAGTAATCCATGCTCTTGGACTGCTTGTCTTCTGCAAACTGTTTGCAGGCTTTCTTGTGCGTCAGCTTCAGAAGAGGCTTCCTTCTTGGATGCCAGCCATGCATGCAGTGTTAATGCAGTGTGCGGTGTATGGTCTGAGCACTGACAGGCTGACCTCCCACTTCTTCAACCTCTGCAATAATGCTGGCAGCAGACATGCATCTGTTTTTTGAAGCCAACCTCTGGATATGACACTCAACTTTTTTGGTTAACCCTGGAGAGGCCTGTTCCAAGAGGAACCCATCCAGGAAAACTACTATATGACCTTGGCCAATGTGCTGTAGCTCAGTTTCAGGGTTAGCAATCTTCTTATAGCCTAGGCCATGTTTGTGGAGAGAAACTATTCTATTTCTCACACCTTCAGAGAGTTCTTTGCCATGGGGTGCCATATTGAATGACCAGTGGCCAGTATAAGAGAATCATACCCAAAGCACCAAATTTAACAGCACTGCTCTCCATTCACGCCTGGAACCTTGTAACTCTAATGAGTCACATGACACCAGGGAGGGACAACAGCACAATTGGGCACACTTGTGTTGCCAGCTATTTGGTCATTAATGGTTGTGTGTCGAGTTATTTTCAGAAGACAGTAAATCTATACTGCTATAGACGCTGCACACTGACTACTCCAAGTTATACCCATTTCTATAGTGTTGTTCCATGAAAAGATATAATAAAATATTTATAGAAATATGAGGGGTGTAGGGCAACACGGTGGCTCGGTGGGTAGCACTGTCGCCTCACAGCAAGAAGGTCCTGGGTTCGATCCCCGGGTGGGACGGTCTGGGTCCTTTCTGT
>JAOVYV010000035.1:15389828-15404002 GCA_025674545.1 Hassar affinis | reverse complement strand
TGGTCCCATTTCTTCTTTTAGCATTGTGAAGCTCTGCGTAGAACCTTCTTAAGATCCAGTGGTGCAAAATGCAAATTTTTCCAATTTTTTAGCTGGTCTTAAGATTTTGATCAGGAGTGTATATACCAAAAGGGCTAATTAGTAATTAATTAGGAATGTCCTTGTGGAATTATTAGATATTTCCTTTATGTTCTCATTATGCTTAAAATCTGTTCTGTTATCTTTGTGCTGATATGTTATTATTTGACAGTGTACTCTGTATCAGGGCATTCTGACCTGAAATGTCATGCCATAAGATAAATGGCTAGAATGAGAATAAGAAGGTAGACGGTGCATGTTAAGCGGTGCACATAGTCATGTGAAAACTCCTATCATACAGTGAACTGAGCCTTTCTGAACAGGTTATTGCATAAATGATCTAAAATCTTTCTGGGTAGGGTTTCAGACATTTAGTCAGACAGGAAGGGAGACGAGATGCATGACAAGGTCGAAACAGAACTCTGAGTACACTCTTGTATTTCTCCATCTGAAGAACTTCTGTAAATTAAATTCATTTGCTGTGAAGATCCTGTCTCCGGATTTATTCTTCCACTCTTTCCATTTGATTGAAGCATCATTCTGGTGTAAAATACAACATACCCTAACAACAATTAAAGTGATTTCACTATAATAAACCAGCAACAGTAGAGTGCTGGGAAGGATAATGCTTCCCCTTGTGGATGTGAAAATGAATAGATGACACGAAAATTTGCCTCTCATTTCTCTTGTCATGTTCTGCCAAATGTCTAGTTCATATGTTAAATGTGTAATGATGAGGACGGCATGATACGGATATTACATTAGCAGGTTAATTATCTTGTGTGAATGAGTATGTATGTGCAATAGCATGCTCGTTGTCGTGTGAAGTCGGGTGTAGAGGCTTGGTGCCGTGGGCGGTCAGGTACTCGGGGCCAAGTATCCTGCCAGGCCTCTAATTCATCTATTTTAATATCTATGCATCTTTTTTTGCCTTTAGGATTTTATTCACTGAGTGATTTACATATAAATGCCTTCTTTTTGTTTTCAAAAAGAAAAAAAAAACCTTGTATGAGGATCATGTTGATGAATGCTCAGGAGCATGATTCCTTTCAGTGCAGAAACACTGTGCGTAACCATTGGAGATATGTTCATTTAATGCACACAGGTTTTATTTGCAACTAAATGTCTTTTTAATTAGCTAATTTAACAAATGAGGTGAGGACTGTCAAGGGGCTCATTACACTGAGTTAGCTCTCAAAATCCCAGTTGTGTATATAGGCTTATGCATACTGTTGTGATGTCATGCTGGGTCTCATATTTCTTCATCCCTGGTAGCTGGTATTCACTGCATTGATCAATGTATATGTGCTCATGAGCTTCAGGTTTAAGTAAATGCTGAGTATTATGATATCTAATTTTATCCTCTACTTTATGTGCCTTTATGCCTGATTTTATTGTTCTTTGAAGGTTACTGCCTGTTAAAACCAAACATTGTTTTAAATCCAAAAATATTTGTGGTAGGTATTATACTAGGACTAAAACTGAATGTTTATCAATAGCTTGGCAATAAAGTGTGAGCAACCTTACAAACACTTAAGATAGGTAGGACCTACCTGTGATTTTTAAATGTGATTTGAAATAGTCTTTTGGTGGTACATAAGACCCCTGCTGAAAGGCCTAACAAGTGTACGCAGGCTGGGCAAAATCTTTAACATACAACCAAAACATTGTGATTGTGATTTCATTTTATTACAAACTAATTATTAAATTTACACACCACATTACAATGACTTAAAAACACAGATTGCTAATCATTTAAATGTGGTCAGATTCCGACTCCTAAATCTAAATTTTAGCAAACATTATTAGCCTGTCATGATTTAAAGCATAATGAGTGGAATTGTGAAATGGCAACAAGGTCCAAAATACAACAATCAAGTGGCAACTGACAACACTGGCCCTGACATATCAGATGAACTTTTCAATGCTGAAGGGGAGTCAGTCTGCAGTTGAGCCACTAATTGGCACCACTTCTTCCAAGAGAGCAAAAATACATTACATGCTCATGCTCGCTACCTCAATCAAGCATTGGTGACATCTGCAGTGGGAATTGGTACTTGGGAAATTAGGTTTGGTACATGGTGGTACATGGTCTGAAAAATATAGGAACCTCTGCTCTACTGGCATCATGAATAACAAACATTGTGAACAGAAGGAAAGAGTAACCCAGGCTGTGTAATTACCTGACAGACTGTAACTGGTGGGCTGCAAGACCCACAGTCTGGGCTAAATAGAAATCAGCCCCAGCCTCACTTCTTCATACCATTTGTTTTTTTGTTTTTCAGATCACCATTGGTTGTTCTGTTCTTCAACAAAAATCCACACTAATCCTTTTTAGTGCTCAAAGAAAATAACATTTGCTCAAAGAAAATAATCTGATGTGGATGCCACAAATGAGAAAAATCATATTGATGTCTTAATCTCTGACCCAGTCCTGCCAGCATATCCACTAATGTATGTCAATAAATATACAAGATTAGTATTCTGTTTACTAAAAAATGGAAATGCAATAAGAGCAAATTAGAAATCAGAGGGCAAGGAAAGGACTGATTATTCTGTATTTATTGATAAAACTATTGAGCTGCATGTTTTGCTCTACAGATTAAAAACAACAGCATCAAGGTCAGTCAGTCAGGACACATGCCTGTTCATGTGTAGCACTGAACAAACATCTAATAATTAAAAAAAAAGACTGGACTGGGCACATGTACTCTTAAGATACTCATCAACACTATGCACCTCAGAGAGCATTTCCCAGTAGAAAAGAAATTAAGTCCAGCTTTAGCCATCCTAGATGAACATCCACAGGTGTTTTTGTTTGCAACCTAATTATTTTTGGTGGCTATGGAGAATTAGGGTTCCCCATCCATAATCCTCCCTTACCCAGCCTGCTTATTTTCCTTGTCACCTCTTATGTCATTTGTGGTTTTCACTTAAGGGCCTTTGCTCATCCACAGTTAGTTTCTGTGTGTACACTGCAGAGCCAAACAACAGGAAAAGCCCCTGATGAAAATCTGCTTTGTGTTTGCTTTGGTTGGTCCTGGAGGATCATGCCGTTCCAGAAGACCCTGTCGCTTTCGGCAACAACATCTGCCTTGTGAGTTTGGGGCAAGTCTCTGGGGAGCTGCAATGCCATTTAACAAGGCATGAGGGATTTGAGTCAATGAGTTTTCGATGTGGTGAGCTTCATCACAGCAATGAATCTTTTCAACTACAGTGAAAGCTTTTTCAGTGTAACCCTCTCTACTTTCAAAAGTGTCCTACATTCTTGTCGTAGTATCTTTTTGTGTGTGGTTTAAGTGGGACACCCTGCAGAAATAAAAACAGGATTGCTTTTCTTTTCTCGGTTCCATTCCTTCCCATCCCATGTCAACATTTCAGAGTAGCTGATCAGGGAGCACAGAAAAGTCCTACATACAATTTACTGTATATATTGCATACAACCATTTCACATTTTAGAAGCTATTTGTCAAATAACAATAGCAGCAAATATGCTGCTGTGTCATGTTGCAAAAGTAGTAGATTACTTAGTGAGGTTGAATAAGCATAAAACACAATCGTTTAACCGAAGCATAAAGTACGTAAAATAAACTTTTAATGTATTTCTTATTTAATATGGCTCCGACATGTAAAATTCCTATGATGCTTAGAGTATTTAATCTCTGATGCATCCAGGGTTCATGTGTAAGAATTCACCATGGAACATAGACTGGCTTATCTGAAAGATGTCTTTTAGAAATTACTCTAATGAACATTTTTGTATCCAGGGACACATAAATGTGTATGTTTAATGGGCAACCAATAAACTTTGATGTTATAGATAAAAGAGGCCATTCCCTTCGTCCTAATTGAACTATTCCTTATAATCCTTTATGCAGAAGCTTGCTGAGGATCAAAGTAACAGAGTGTTGCCCAAGGCAATAAAATATATTAAAACCCAAGATTGATATTAACAGGGTAAAAATCATCAAATTTATTCATTGACCGGCCACATACTGGTTTATATACTGGCATTCATCATTTGAAAGTAATGACTGTTAAAGTGACTGCTGTGAAATGGAAATTCCAAAATGCATATGGAAAGGTCAGCTTTATAGTTTTATCATGTTAGTATTTCTATTAATAATGTACAATATGGGCCAAACCTGATCAATATAACAATAAATCATACGTAATTAATTTTTGTTCCTTCACAAAATAATTCAGCAGCTAAAAAGATCAGGATTAGCAGGACCAGGTGCTGTAATTTTCTATACATATTATTGTTTAGAATGTACAGAGCCCAGGAGGGGCTTTACTTCGTGGGCACATTAAAGTATATTGCATGCATGTAATGGCATATTGTGAGCTCAAGCTCCGTAAATGTACCCACAACTTATTAAACATGCACACAAAGATCTTAAATCATACACACAATATTTCTTTAAACCATGGAGTAAATGGTGCACACATTTAAGTACAACATATGCACTATACTGGAATATGTCACTTGTCTCACCTTATCAATCTGTGCACTGCGTTGTTACCTGCAACTAAATGGGCAACTCCGCTTATCCACCTGTGGCATTGTTATAATCTTACTAGCAAACAGTCTTTGCCATCCTGAAGATCATGATTTAGGGACTTTACTTTGAATGAACTTCAAGGCATTGGAAGATATCACAGATACAATAAATGGATGTACTGTATACTAAATGCATAGAGCAAGGTATTCATGTGAGAAAGTCACACATCAGTCTTGCTGAATAGAAACCTGGGAACACCCAGTATCACTATAGACTCAGACACAGGGAGTACTTCTACCATGAATCTAATTTTATATGGCACATTGACTCGTGTGACAGACTTAAGCCTTATGTTATATGCATTAATGGTTGCATAGATGGGTTTGGCATAGGGCTGCCTTCACAAATTGTGATCCACATATTATCGGGGGCTTCTATGCTGAAGCCATAGAGAGGCTGAGAGGCTATTCAAGACTTATGCACACTGAATGTGCGAATAGAGAATGTAGAGACAAGCAGCTGTACTTGTCGTAAAAAGACAACAGAGCAGGAGAATTAGGTTACAGGAAGAAGCAGTGCAAACTAATTTTTTTTTTTATTTGTGCAACAATGTTGCTGAAGAAACAGCGCTTATTTGTGCACACAATCTCCAACACAGAGTAACTTGGAGACGATGCACAAGACCATGTCGAGATTACCGATGTTATATTTTACATCACAAACCTGCAGCTAAGCTTGACTCTTTCACAAGCCATTGCATTTCTCTTTTCTCTGTTCACAATCCATCAAACAACATAAAAATATCTGGAGTTCCCAGATTCTCCCATTCGCATACATGTCCTTTATGAGCACCTTCTGTTACTCATATTTTCCCTTACATGCTTTGGTTCTGCCCATAGCACTTAACTTCAGAATGAAGGCAGGCTCATGACAAAGGCATCATTTACTTAAAATAGAAATAGACTGAGTCATATGCCATGAACTCTGTGATGTCATTGAAATCCTTTCAAACCATAAGCGTACTGATTTTGAAAATAAATGCAGTAGGGAAAGCAGGTGATTACTCTGGCTGGAACAGACCACCGTTTCCCTTCTCGGCATCTTTATGCTCATCTTAATTTCTGTTTAATTCTAATTGAACTAATTATTTACCAGATCTGTTTGCAACACCATGTGATGTAAGACATTTTTTTAATACTTTTTTCTAGGCACGCACAGACACACACATGCACACTCAAGGCTCTGCACTGCTTAGCTCTCTTTCAGAGCCAAACGGTCTCTGAAAGAAAGCAGACAGCTAAATAACTTGCTGCTAATGAGCCACATGTGAGAATCATCTCACACTAGATCAGCCTGTTCTCTGCATTCACACAGCACTCGACCACACTGCCGCACAACGTAATATACGGTTAAATATTCTTCCTTGAGGATGCATACAGGGACAGCTGTGAACAGCAGAAATGCGCACTTGTTCTTATTGTGCTACTTTTGTGGGGTGCATTCCAAACATGTGCATTAACAATTGGTGTTTGCTGGAAGATGTTTTTTGCAGTAGACAGACAGTTTAAAGCCATTTTGCTCGACACGTTATAACGTATATTTGCATGGGGGAGTGATTTGGTTCTCCAGCACATATGCAGGTGATTCCTTTGTAGTGTAGTGGGCATGTGGACTAACAAGACACAAGAAAAGTTTTAAAACAATGGCGCTTTTTAAGTTGTATTTGTATAAAGCACACTGTACTCGCTTGACTTAATATATCCTGCAGAAGCACTTAACAGAAAAGCATGTAAATTGAGCGCAGAACACTACATAAATGGAGATTTTGGGGTTGCTCTGCCTTCATGGGAGGCAAATCATAGACAAGGGGAAAATACGTATAGGCTTAAGTGTGCACATTTTTTTAACTTGCTTGCTTTTTTGACTTATGCAAATGAGAGAATTGTGCCCATTGTGCCCACTGCTCTGTGAACACAAATGTACCATCTGGTATCATATTTGTGGGGTGCTGATGACTGTGCGGCACAAATATTTGATTTTTTTTTTTTGGTGAAAATTTAGCAGCAAAGTTAGCAGAATGTGTGAGTCACATTTCCACAGTTTACTTAACAATTAATTTCAATTGTTTAACCTCGGTTATTGACATATCAACCCCTAACATTACTGACTGTTATTTATTTCTAAAGAAAAAAACAAACTGGGGCAGCACGGTGGCTCGGTGGGTAGCACTGTCGCCTCACAGCAAGAAGGTCCCGGTTTCGATCCCCAGGTGGGGCGGTCTGGGTCCTTTATGTGTGGAGTCTGCATGTCCCCCCCGTGTCTGCCCGGTTTACTCCGGGTACTCCAGTTTCCTCCCACTGTCCAAAGACATGCACTTTAGGTTGATTGGTGTCTCCAAAGTGTCCCTAGTGTGTGTGTGCCCTACGATGGATTGGCGTCCTGTCTAGGGTTGTTCCTGCCTTGTGCCCTAAGCTGCTGGCTAGGCACGGGCTCTCCTGTGACCCTGAAATAGGAATAAGTGGTTAAGATAGTGGAATTAAATGAAATAACCAAACTGAAAAACTGAACATATTTAGTACTAAACTATACTAAACTATATCCATTATCCATATACAACTTGTCAGCACTCTGTTGAAATCATTTCTGAGATCTGGGGAATTGTAGTAGCCAAGAGGCAATGTGTGTGGGCTTGAGGTGTACACTGAAAGTCAGTAGCTTCAATAAACTCAACTTTACCAGGATCCCCTACCAAATATGGTCCAGTCCAAAACTGAAGGAAATTCCAAAGTCTTTGTTGGTCAGCTTCAACGATGTACTGCTTCAGGATGCAAGCGGTATAGCTGTAGTGTTTAAGACATTGGACTACTGATCAGAAAGCAATGAGCTCAAATCCCACCACAGCCAAGCTGCCACTGCTGGGCCCTTAACCCTAAACTGCTCAGTTGTATAAATGAGATAAATGTAAGTCAGTCTGGATAAAGGCGTCTGCCAAAAGCCATAAATGTAAATGAGCAACTGCAAGCTGTGCTGTTGTCATCTCATCTGGGAACCGGATGTGATCTTTCACCATCTTCAAAGGTTTTTTTTTCCTTCCCTCAATGGGGTTTCTACGATGCCAGCATTCAATGACGTACATTGTCATTCGTGTACACCAAGGAGGTCAAGCAGAGTCTCAATGTCAGCAGCATCAAAGTTATCTAAGGCACTGGGAAGCACCTGTCTATCCTGCTCAGAGACATACTGTAGGAATTCATCCTTGTAGCTGCTGACTGCTGTTCCATACAGCACCTCTTCAAGGATTGGGGCTATAAGCTGCACTGAAAAGGAGCAGGCATGTTTCCTCCCCAGAACCAGGATTCTTACAACAGCCTGCCATTTTACAGTTGGATAATTGTGCCTTAGAAACAGCACTTTGGCATCATGCCCCATAGTACATCTTTCATAGAATTTGAGCCAGAATTCAATTATATAATCTCTAAACAATCCTATCCCTTCTTCTAGCTCACCATTTGGGTAGATGCATTTTAATTAGAGCTGTGTCAGTGTAACAACATTTCCAATGACCCTATGATGCCTACCTGCATGTACAACGCAAATAAAAATGGTTTAATTGTAAATGTTGATGCCGTTTATCACTGGTTTATTTTACAAGAAAGAACTGTTGAATGTTGCCTCATTATTCACTTGACAATTTTGATAAAAGTGAAATATTGAGGATGATTGATGTATTGTTGTTTTTTTTTTTTATTTAAAGTGATCTGCACAGTGTGTAGGGAGCTAGGGAACACGGGTATATCACTTCACTGGAAGTTCTGTTGTGCTGCTGCTATGTGATTGGCTGATTACCTCAGAGACCCACCGCCGCAACGGAAGGGAAGGAGTTTGCGTATGTGTTATGCAGATCTGTCAACTTTGTCGTCTCCGTCGACATTAAACTGATGTAAAAAAAATAGCAACCCAAAACAGCTACAACTTCTTCGTTCTATAATGCTCCTTTCAATATTTAGCAATGTTTAAGATAGCTAACAAGCTAGGAGATCCTAACACTGAACACAAGAGATCAGAGCACTGTGCAAAGTTAAACGACAACCAAAACATATGTTAAAAAGTTAAAATACACACTCACAGTTCATAGATGTTTCATCACATTTATTCCAAAAGTGCCTACAGCATACAAAATTAGTTTGAATGAGTGCTGTCTTGTCGAACAGAACCAATATAATCGAGGTGCAACCGTGATCTTTGAATACCTTGATGATATCAATAAGACGGTGGCCTCTCCTTATGATTAATGTGACGCTTGGTGCCTTTTCACTGTCTGAACATAAACTTGTTTAAACAGAACATTTGGTAGGTTTGAGGGGACTACAGGGTAATTGGGCTCACCTATACAGCTCATGAATTATTCTAAGTTGAAAATGTTTTATGTAAGTCTTAGTGCATAAATTGGCATTCTTACCATTGACAACATGACAAATAAAATAAATTCTACTTAATTCAACAAAAACGGGAAATCAATTATCTGGGATTGAGGTGAAGTACGAAGTTAGACATGTTCTGACATCTGGTTACATACCTTTTTTATTTTCTGAAGCTTCTGAATTAACTTGTCAATGACACCCTGATCCTGTACGAAATCCCTCAGACTAATGACCGTGCTAGGATCTATGTGGTAGGATAAGCTGTTGACATGTAGCCAGTGGTCCTGCTACTGACTGCCTAATGGTGAAAACAGCATAAAATAGCCTAGAAGCTGATCAGCACTTATGTTCCTTTTATGTGCTATTTAGTAATATTCCTTTAAAAGCATAAATTCTGATACTGTACCTAAAGAGGAAACCATAACGTAGCCCAAAGTCTCTGTAGTATGTTGGTAAGTTGAATGTAAGCAAGGTCAGCAAATGTAGGGAAATGACAAAATATGAGCACACAATGTACACTTCAAGAAGATAATTTAAGTCATTTCATGGGATTGTTATAGCTTTTTAAGACCACACTTTATTACTTCAAGGGCACATGCATACACATTGTAACAGCTTGAATAAATTTCACTCAGAAAGTGTTTCTTTTTTATCCACAGTACAGAGACTGTATTTATGGAAATTAGAACATCTGGTAAGATCCAAACTTTATTCTGAGTTAGATTAGTAAATGCTCCTGCAAATGATTTATTACCTTTCTATCCAGAGCCACAGTGTTGTGTTAACCTGTTGTAAGGACTGGTGCTACTATAATGTAATGCAGCCATATGTGTCACTGTTGCACAAAAAGAAACATTAGAATGCTGAGCATAAAATAAGCATAAAAAATGCACATTGTGTTGCTTAGGTTGCTTATTGCACAGATGTGTTTGGCATGTTTCTCTGCTGACTCTATCATTGTCCCTTAGTAACTACTGCAGTGTCGGATTTCAGATTCCAATCCTGTAGTTACATTTGCTGAAAACTTCCATTTACCCTTTACCATTATTGTCTGTCACTGCTGTATAGTGTATAATTTCAGTTATTGAAGACTAATTAGCTGTTCAGAACTATGCATGAGTAATTGTGTGTTGTGTGTCCCTTGTTTTTTAATCTGTATTATTTGTATGCTGTAAATCATTATGCAGTTGATTTTAAGGTTTAGTGAATATTTTCCTTTGGTGAGATAATGCTAAATATTATACAAGGCATCCAGTAAATTATGCCTGGCATTATGAAGATCCTAATATGTAGAAAGAAGGCTTTGTTAATATTTCACGTCTTTACACTTGGCTGTCCATTACAGGGAGGTATGCACTTATGTCATCATACCTGCAGTGCCTGGTGAAACATTTAAGGGAAATAAATTTTAGGATTGAGCTATTGTTATGAAAAAGATACGGTTTTCAGCACCGAATTTACATTTTATTCCATTCTCTGAGCCATACAGGTGATTTTTGTTTTTTGGTCTTTCTGTAGAAGCTATTAGTTTTCTTCCCATTTTCATAGTAAGAAAAAAAAGGCTGTATATTAAAACTTGTGGGCATTTTATTGCTGGGTAGTAAATGAGAATATCGCCAGAGAGGCACAATACACGTGCAATAAAACAAAATGAGATCATAAAGGGTAAGCAATGATGCATCACTGAGGCAGATTAAATGAAAATCAAGGCACCAATAAGGCGTGTAATAATACGCTCTATCATATTATGATATCATATTATGATGACTCGAGGGAACTTGGTTTTGGATTATGCAGATTATGGCTACAAAATGTCAAAAGAACGTTTTATGTTTGTGATTGTGATCGGTTAACTGTTGCTTTGCAGTGTTACTAAGATAAACATGATTATCATCATATTAAGTGTTCAAAACACATTCTTTTAAACTTTCCTAAGAACGGTTGCTAACTAATTGCTTTTTCTCCCTGACTCAAAGAACAGAAGGGAGTGTATTAAATGGTGGGTGGGGGCGGAGGTGGGTGGTATCCATTTCAACTGTCTAGTCTGTCTAAAACTGTCCATGTACAGATGGTACATATATGTACAGATATAAAGTGATATTTATCGAGGCAGGGTACATGTAGGCTTGCTCCCATCAGATCTGTTTACCAGGTGACTCCCAGTGATATAGTCCTGAGGTTCACCAAGTACACAAGCTCTTCACCACAACAAGGTTTTTCTTTTTCCAAAAAGGAGAAAAATGCTGAATGGTCTTGACTGCTGCATGGTGTGTATGTTTGTTAGGCATAGGACAAGCCTATGGTTCAGGATGTCCACCATTTGGCACTGCCTAGCCAAGCACCAAACAGTTTGCATAGTTGCATGCCATGGTCACAAGTTAGGGGTAGTGACAGAAAGAAGAAGTGACAGGTGGTGAAAATGAGGTTCTTCTGCAGAATTGCTGAGCTTATTCTCCAATATAAGGTAAGGAGATTGGAAATTCAGGAGAGCCTCAGAGTTGAGTTGCTACTCCTATGAATCAAGAGGAGCCAGCTGAGGTGGTTTGGCCACTTTATAAGGATACCTCTGGTCTTCTCACTTCAGAGCAAAATGAGGAATACTCCTACTGGAAGTCTAGACTGAACTACTTGGTTTGTTGGCACTGTCACCCATCAAGGAATGCAGAAGAAAAATTAATGAATGTTTTGAGATTTTTTGTCATGTTGAACGGCTTGGTTGGACACAAAGTACATTTCTCCTATAGATTGACAAGTGTGAATCTTACTTTTGAATAAAATATCATTGTCAGTTGTCCTAAGTCATGTCCTAAGTCCTCACATTATTCAGGGGTTCTACATGGTATTTATTCTTAATGGATTCTTACCAGGAAACAGTATGTCTTAAGTAGTATTTTGTTGTATCATCATCAATAGATTTAGTGCTTCTTTTTGACCTAAACCTATGTGCTCTGAATGAGAACAAAACTGAAACAGCAAATAAATTAGCATTAGCAGAAATGACACATTAATATTTCATGTCTATAGTGAAGAAATGTTGCATTGAAAAAGAAATCAGTAATTTGCTCAGTCAGTGAGGTGTGGGCGTCATTTTTGAATAAGGTATTCATGAAGGTAATATTTTTTTTAATGTGTGTCTTTGGTCTGATACTTAAGGACCGGATAAATACAATTGTGTTGTGTAAATTGGATTGCAGTGAAGTATGGAATATGAAAGGCAAAGTGTCCTAAAGCCGGTTTAACATGTTCGTAATTGAATGTTTAACTCAGATTCCCAGTAAAACAAGGTCATGTATTTAAGAGTGGGATCCCAGAACAGAACTAAGTACATCTAATTAAACAAAAAAAAAAAGACTCCAGTGAATTAAATCTTCTGAAAAATGTTTAATACCCTGTAATATGAGATTCCAGGTCAATAGACACAGCCTAGCCTTCATATTTCATTTGTGTCACAAGCTATTGCATCTGTTCTCATCACAATTTCTTTGTGGAAATATGAAGCTGGCCCTGGGCATTCAAGCTTATAGGTGTGCATATACACCATGGTCGTGTCATAAGGCTGTACCATTATTCATCTGTGGCAATCAATTTTCAGAATTAGAATTTCAGAACATCCTGCTTTTTTCCTTCTATGTTGAAAGAAATATCTTCTGTTGTTTGTTGCCATGGTGACCCACTCCTCTGGCCAGAGCTTTGTCACATATGCACGCTCATCCAAAAGCACCTTTTGTAAGTTAGATACAGCAAAGTACTCAGACCAAGGTTATTTTAAAAGGTGAACATGGGTTCATTTTACCCTCTTCCCAATCTTTCTTTTCTAATCAAGAAAGATTGTGAAAGAATGTTAATGTAGATGATAACAGATAAATCTTTCTTTAATTCAGATTCTATGGGTTTTCTTTCTTCCTTCGAAACTTTTTCTTCTCATTTTCTTTTAATATTTCGACTTTTTCAAAGAACCTTGTTCTCACAGTGTGCTGTTGCTGTGTCATGTTCAATAAGTTTGATCAATACATAGAAAAAAAACAACCCTTTGAAACCAATCCATGATAATATGTAACATGGTCATCATATTTTATTCATTTAAAAAATAAAAATGCATGATCTATAGAGGGTTATAGAATGAAGACATTTGGATTTGAGATTAACAGATCAGAATTTCCTAACACTTACTAATGAGATGTTAACCCACTTTTTTAGGTGAACTAAAAATAAGAAAAGATGTCTATGATAGTCTATAGATATGAATTAAATTAAAGTAAATAAGACTCAATATTTGGCTGCCTATTCCTTGCTTTCCATATCTGCATCAAAATGGCAAATCTCTAATTTCACCAAATTAATTCCTGTCTTGTTTGTTTTGGGGGTTTCTCCAGTTAGTCCCCTCTTTAGGAGGTGAAATGCATGGGTCTGGTGGTTGAAAACATGAACACAGTGTCCTGTGGACTAAAGAGGAAAGGGACCATCCAGCTAGTTCTCTGATGGTATGGGGTTGCATTAGTGCGTATGGCGAGGGCAGCTTAAACATCTGGAAAGGCACTATCAATAATGAACAGTAAATAGAGGTTTTAGAACACATCCCTTTCAGGGAACGTCTTGCATATTTCAGCAAGACAACACTAAACCATATACTGCATCCATCACAACAGCATGGCATTGCAGTAGAAGAGTAGAAGAACTGGCCTGTCTGCAGTCCAGACCTTTCGCCAGTAGAACATCTGGTGCATCATGATATGAAAAATCCAGCAAAGAAGACACAGGACTGTTGAGCAGCTAGAATCCTACATCAGACAAGAATGGGACAAGGTTCTTCTCCCAAACTCCAGCAACTGGTCTCCTCAAACATGGCCCTGTGCCAACTCTTTTGAGATGCATTGCTGCCATGTAAAGAGTAGTCAGTCAGTCATTATCTGTACCGCTTATTCCCAGTAACGGGGTCACGCAAGGGCAGGAACCAACCCTAGACAGGGTGCTAATCCATCGTAGGGCTCAGACACACACATTCACACTCGCATTCACACACTAAGGGCCAATTTTCCCATCACAATTCACCTGCATGTCTTTGGACTGTGGGAGGAAACCGGAGTACCCGGAGAAAACCCACGTGAACACGGGGAGAACATGCAAACTCCAAACAGAAATTTCCCAGGTCGCCCCACCCGGGGATCGAACC
>JAOVYV010000035.1:15354963-15378011 GCA_025674545.1 Hassar affinis | reverse complement strand
CCTGGCCACTATCCTGCAAGAAGAATGGCTTAAAATCCCTCTGACCACTGTGCAGGACTTGTATACGTCATTCCCAATTGACGCTGTATTGGCCGCAAAAGGAGGCCCTACACCATACTAATAAATTATTGTGGTCTAAAATGACAGGTTCAGTTTCATTGTCTAACCCCTGTAAGTGATTATGTAGTACATAGCATGAACATAATTTGTAATTTCTTGTATAATCTTATATCCCTTTTTTATTTAAATAGGTAACATAATGGTAAAATAAACTGTAATCTACTTTGGCTCTTATGATAGCAGATTTTACACCAGTGGTCTAAATTATAAGAAATTTAGAAAAAAAAAACACAGAATCTGCCAATACAACTGAATTTGAATGCTGCAAAAGTATCTTGTTTTCATGTATCTTGCACATTTTCACATTCCTGCACAACCTTAGCAAGAGTTATTGCCTAACATAGTGCCACATTCACAGTCACTGCTGATTTAGAGGTGGCAATACCATTAGCACATTTGCCAGCCTTGGAACAGAGAAAAGCAGCAGTGCGCCGCCAGCACAGGCAGCAGGAAAGATCAATGAAGGACAAGGCCCTTTGGTGGCATTACGCTGTGAAGCACATTCTAGCTTGCAGCACTTGTTATGAGCTCCACTCTATTAGCTTTGGGGATATAAGGAAAACATTTAGCTATATAACGTATACCAACCAGGTTTGATGGTGGTAGCTTATGGAGTGCTGAATATCATTTCTCCAGCTAGTGATGTTTCTTTGGAGACCATCTTTCTCAGCATTGCAGTTCACTCCAGAACAGCCTCAGATGACTTTTTGACAAGAGCCCATTGTACAACTTTTGCTGAAATATTTAGATTTGTCTTGGAAATTGGCAAAGATTTTTATCTGCATTTAAATTGATTGAAGCAGCCCATTAATTAATTGCAGGCTATTCAGACAACAAGGATTTTCTATGAAAGGGATTTTTTTGCTGGAGGGCAGATGTCTGATCCTCAAAAAGCCAAAATACACACAACCATCTCTGTCTATCCAACAGAATCTCGAGTTCATAACTAGTTACATTGCCCAGCATCTTTTTTTAAAAGATATGAAGGTTCAATATTCACATTTTACAACAACTTCTTTTATTTAAAATCTACTGGGCTGCCCATGTTTGTTAGAATTTCTACATTTTTGTATGAGATCTGATTGGTACATTTTGGATTTGGTGCCTTGGTATAATAATGCAAGGTCTCAGGCTCCTTGTTAAACCAAGCACTGTGCTAAGGCAAAAGGGGACTGTGCATTTGCTGCCTCTCCTTTCCACTACACTTGGTAAGACATCAGACTCCATAATTATTTATATAAAAAAAACATTTGAAATCCCAATATATAAACATGCTTTTAATACTACACAGTTACATCAGTTATTATACAGTTATTACCTTTTATTGTTGACTTTTATTATCATGTAATATGAAGGATTGTGGTGGATTCATCATTGGTGGATCATCCATAGCGGCAAATGGAGCAGAGCTCTACCATATCAGCCATTCAACAAATGCTAAGCTTCATAAAGTCATTTTGATGACAAATGATATGTATGTGTATGAAAAATACACACAAAAGTTTTAGGCAGGTATAGAAAAATGCCGTAATTTAAGAATGCTTTCAAACATACAAATAATAATTGTTCATTTTTATCAATTTTATCAAAAAAATACAAAGTGGATGAACAAAAGAAAAATCGAAATCAAATCAGTATTTGGTGTTACTACCCTTTGCCGTAAAACCAGCATCAATTCTTATAAGTATATTTGGACAAAGTCAGGGATTTTGTAGGATTATAGTCAGGTGTATGATCAACCAAATATACCAAACATGTGCTAATGATCATCAATTTCTCTTGTAGGTTGAAACACAGTCATTAACTGAAACATAAACAGCTGTGTAGGAGCTTAAAACTGGGTGAGGAACAGCCAAATTCTGCTACCAAGGTGAGGCCGTTGAAGACAGTTTCATGTCACAGGACATACACCATGACAAGACTGAGCACAGCAACAAGACACAAGGTAGTTACTGTATTTCACTTAATTCTTGTTCTTATGTATGCCCTGCTTTGTGGTACATCTAGTTATTGCACCTAGTGCTCAAAATTGAGTTACACTGAGGCAGGAATCATGTTGCCTGATTTGTGAGGGAGGAACCACACAATTATTGACATGATTGCCACAATATGATTGCAGATTTTACATCAAATTGGTATAATTAAAAAATAATCCTTGGTTTCCAAGCTCATATGTACATTTACATTTATGGCATTTGGCAGACACCCTTATCCAGAATGACTTACATTTATCTCATATATACAACTGAGCCATTGAGGGTTAAGGGCCTTGCTCAGGGGCCCAGCAGTGACAGCTTGGTGGTGCTGGGGCTTGAACCCCCAACCTTCTCTTCAGTAACCCAACACCTTAACCACTGAGCCACCCCTGTAAAGCACAGCCTGATCAATTCTAATGAAGTCAAAGTCCAAGTGTCTAAATTTTGTGCTAGTTCTTTTGTGTGGCTTCTGGCATGTAAAGAGTTGGGCTGGACATGAAGCTAAAACCTGGCAATCCCTGTATAATGATATGGAGGAGGAAACACACCTGCTGCATTGAGTGCAATTCAACAAAGAAATGCCTAAGTCTGTCTAAATTATCTATTAGACTGTATGCTGTTGAATCACCACTTTGGTTACTCTCAATGTTCAATATATAATAAAAGTCAAGTGTGGTATCCTCTCAACTTTTATTTTTTTAGGCTTTGTTGCTACTAATGTCATTTTGCCATCAAAACTCTATGGGCACAAGCCACTGCTGCTATTTACGTACTCTGTCTAGAAGAGTGTTGATCAATTTTAAACATGCATGGCCATAACCGAACAATTCCCAGTGAAAACAAATTGAGAGCGAATCATGTGCAAGATGCAATATTGTCAAGTTCATGAAAGAGAATTCTACTTTACATACTAACCTTGGCTTCTGGGCCTGTCCTTTTAATGACAGCATAATTCAGTGTTCACCTTGGGAGGCTGCCATAGATTTTAGTTTATGAGATCACTAGAGTAACCTCAATCATTCGAGAGCCCATCCGTCTTTACTTCAATGCTTCCTATCTCCATTGTCGCTGAAATATTCGTACCACTGATCTGCAATCTGGAATTTCTTATTAGTATTTTTCTCATTGTCATTGTGTTACATTACACTGATATAGTCAAATGAGACATATGAGGCGTCATGAGTACCCTTTGAGTGTGCTGAGGATTATTATAAACAAGGGCTCTGCTTATGAGTGAGTTTATGAATCAGGTTAAAGGGAAAAGCACCAATCTCTAAACCTACCTATTAACTTATTAGCCTCCTTGTTGTTGTTTTGTTATGTAAACCTGTAACTTATTGCATTAAATATTTAACATGAATATAATATGTCTGGGTGTAAATTGAGGTAACACAGCACAATTGGGTTAAAGCTGGTGCCAATTCCGATTTCAAGCTAGTTCCTTTTAAATAAATCAAAATGAGTTATATATTTTTCCCTTTATACAGAATATTGATAACACTGGCAGTCATCAGAAGGAAATAAGGAAATGGGAGCTGTTAAGAAATTTGGGGTGGGGGGATTATAATATGTACGTACTATATAGAGTAAGGCTCTATAAACCTAAATTCAAAATTTCTTTGGACATCCAAAGGAACAGTATTTTTTTCACTAAAGGGCTACTTTAATGATAATGTACAAAACTTTCTGTTAAATCACTGCAACGCCTGACATCCACTGCGATTTCAACTCCCTTACTGGGACCTGTAACAGACAGGAGAGCAGCTTTGCAAGATATTGGAAACCTCAGTGTTTTAGCGTATCGTGTATTGCTCTGTCTAGTTTTCTTAGGAAGATACAGTGAAAAATCACACAGGAATGAAGCATCTTTATGTCTTAAAAGTGAGTTTTTATTCTGAGTACACTTTTGCTGCATATGGCAGAACAAGAAAGGAGGATGTGGCAAAGCATGAGGGACATTAATCTTGAGGGGCATATGGAGAAAATTATTTGCTAATTTGCAAATGAACCATATGGCATTTTGATTATAGTATACATAAGAGGAATTCTGATTTTATTTATTTATTTTTTAGTTATTTATTTATTTATTTTAAGAATACAACTTTCTTTTAACATGACTTGGTGAATAATTTAGAGGAGGCAAAGATGAAATTAAGAAGAATAGTACAGAAACTGTTGATTGTGTGGCACACTACAGCAATGCCCTCATTCCCAATTAGAATCGCAGGGCACCCACGTGCTCATTTTCTGATGTTGCTACATTGCCACCTAGTGATAGCTGTACACTCCTCTCCACTTTGTCATCCAGGAATTACAGGATCAAAACTATATGTGAAACATGGCTTAAAGGATTTGCCATCTTCCATTATGGGCAGTCCTTGGAAAAATCTTGGAAAAATCCAGTTCAGGAAGCAATAGAAAATGAAAATGTGCAAATAGTTTAAATGGAAAAGGTTTAAGTAAATAAAATGCTTAATACCTAATAAGTTGCATAACTCACTCCTGTAACAGATCTGTATTGTGTAGCTTTGTTGCTGCTGTTCAGTGGTTGCTGTTGTAGCAGAATAAGTCTATCAGATATAAATATTTAATCAGCAGACAGTGTAGTATTTGACAAACAGTGTTATAACTAGACAAAAGGTATTTTTTTTCATGAAAAAATGTCTATTGATACAACAACAGCAGCTGGTTAATAATGCATTAAGTGTGTGGCTCAGCAAGAGATTAAATTGTTCATGGCATTTCCTTTTCACAATCTGTGGCTGAGGAAACTTTTTTTTTTTCTTTTTTTTTTGGGGGGGGGTTGGATTCATAAAAGGAACATGAGCAACACAAATGATGGAAATGCTTGAAATATAAGGTTCTGCCTGAATATTTAAAAAATGAAAATTTTCTATGAAAAGTCATAGAAATGAGTGCCAATGCATTTGAAAGCGCATTACTAAATTCTGTGATATTGATTATAGTGTGTACACTTTGGTATTCACCCTTCTGCAACTTCCCTCAAATCCATAGGCTCCCATGTTTCTCCAACATAATCAGCTGCTTTTCTCTTAACTACTCTGTGCAGGTTAATATTCAATTCATCTGTCCATTATATTTTCCCAGAGATCATCTTCCTGTTCTCTTTCTATGTTGTGACCTTACTGACAGTGGTTGCATGTGTGTCTACATAATAGGAAATGATAAGTTCACAAGGTGAATCTTTTCAGAATATGCATCTTATTTCCCAGTCATTCGGTTTCATCAACCAGGTCAGGTATATCTAAGGTCATCATTGTGTTATAATTCTTTTTATTGTAAAACCCTTATACTCATAAAGGCTTAATATATTGATCAGAATTTCAGCTTCAAGTTGCCTGACTTTACTGCGACAAATCCTTAGACTTGAAAACATGCACCATTCAAAATAAACCCTAGACCTTTTGCTGTTTTTTACTAATGATTTTCTCAATTGTGGTAATTATAACAAGGCAAGTGAATACTTGTGGTTACATAATAACATCAAGTCCGCATAATACAGAAAATCATGTTATTTCCTGGGTTCAAATTGCTAAATATGGATGTAAAAATATTCACCCAACATAATGTAAATGACATCTAATTAAAGCTGATTTTCCCAATAATGCTTTTCTAATTATTGGTTAGTTTCTGCTGGATTAGAGAGCCAAAACAACTAAATAACAAAATGTGTGCCACTGCCCAAATAGATTCGGATTGTACTGTACTAATGACATGAGCGTTGCTAAAAACATCTCTTCAACTATTTGTTCTGTTAGTTTGACATTCTTCCATGCTATGTCTCTAAGGAAGGTATGCGATTGGAATTGTGCCTCTAAAGCAGCATCCAAAAATGGCAGATGGTGTCACTGTAACATCGATATCTAATTACTGCAACATCTATTGCCCAACAGTTAAGCCCCAGTATTAACAGTTTTAATGAATAGTGTACTCTGTACACTATACGCAGTGAATATATTGTAATGTAAAGCATTGGGTTTGTTTTTTTTACATTTTAATAAAATCAAACATTACAGACTTCAAGTAGATTTAGCAAAATGAATCACTTGATTTTGGTGGCTTCAAGAATTGATTTATGTCTTTACATAAGTTTTGTCAAAGTTGCATTACACTACTTTCCAAACTAGGGGATGTTTCTGTGCACTCGATAATCCAATCACCAATGCCACTCAGTTCAATCCTATTCTGCTTGCTTGGTGCTGTACATGCACTTCAGACCTTCATCCCAGGCAATGACTACACTGCAGGTCATTTCCAACAAAACCTGTAAACAGCTGTTTAAAAAAAAAGTAACCACATATACAGCAGTCTCCTATTCTTATGGAAACCAATGAAATTCTTCTGGTGGGAGAAAAAGACTGTTGTTAGGGCTTAACCTTAAGGCAGAGAAATTGAAATTACTCAGTGTGGCTTTTAGAAAAAAAAAGAATGAGCCAGTGTGAGTCAGGCTCCCTGTGCGTTCAACACAGAATAATAACACAGTTGCCAATGAGCACCAAGTCAGTGGCAGAAATGAGTTTGAGAGGCTGAGTCAAGTGTCCAACAGAAATAGAACACTTTCAAACACGTTATGCATGTGGGTGAATCGATAATGAAGCTTTAGTGCAGTGGAGCAACCCATACTACCTGGTCAGGAAACTTATCATATGGTAATAACTGCAGGAATGTGGGCACATATTGAAGTGCTGCTCTCCCTGGTGAAAAGTATAGATTGCAGAGTGTAAGTATACTTGTGAAGGTACTGGTCCACTGACGAACACAAAATGTGGTTGAACTTTGAATGCAGCATTTCACTAGTCAAGTAGGCATACTTGCATGTGTATTGTGGTTACTGTATCAATGGTGATAATAGGAATACTACATACGAACATTAAATGCACTAGTGGAGAGCCAACATAAACTGTAAAATACACGGAATGGAGATGCAATGTCCAAGTGATAGATGATTGATTGCATGTTTAACAAAAGATTGTTTTACAAAGTTTGAATTACAAAATCAATCTAAATGGCTCTTGTAAACCAGATTGACAGAACAGTGTGCAATAAAAACGGGTCAGCTACAAAAAACAAAATCTGTTCCTTCCCAAAGCCCATTATTAATCACTAAAATCACAATTCACCTAGGTAAATATACTGTATCATAAAATTTGCCAAATACCATTGTACATAGTACAAGTATTAAAGCTTCTTGATAAGCATGAAGGTCCCAAAATGATGATTAGTATCATATTGTCTGTTAACAGTAAGCTATGGTTGCTAAATAACATAATGGTCAAAGATTAGTGTATTCTACACTGTATTCTAGTCAACAGTGGCTTAAGTGCAACAGTTTTATTGACTGAAAACACGGATCATTAATTCAGTATTCTTATAATGCAGTCACATGTGCGCAACTAATAATGTAGTAACATACTCAGCCAATCAGAATTTCAATTTATGTACATATAGGAGACAGATCTGGACTGCAGGCACACCAGTCAAGCACACGCACTGTCTATGAAAACCAGAATGAGGCCTGGCATTGTTCTGCTGAAATAGACATGGAGTTCCTCAGAAAAGATTTGACGACAACATATGTCTCTCCAAAATACCAATATAAACCTCCCTTTAAATGGTACTTTCACATATATATGCAGCTCACCCATGCCATGGGCACCGATGCACCCCCACACTATCACGCATGCATGCAATCTTTATCATCTTTGGCATGTAGAATCCAACGTCTGTTTTTCCCAAAAACAAGCTGAAACATGGAATCGTCTGACCAAAGAGTTTCGACTGTCTTTTGGTCCATCTCAAATGACTTTGGGCCCAGATCACTCGCCTGTTTTTCTGAGCAAAATTAATATGTGGCTTTCTCTTTGCTAATATAGTTTCAGGTTGCGTGACAGAGCGGTTGACAGAGAGGTTGGCTGTGTTAAGTGACAATGATTTTCCAAAATACTCCCAAGCCCATGTGCTCCATTCTTTTCATGATATTATGAACTATAGATATAAAAAGAGCTAAAGCCTTTGTAGTCTTGTGCTGAGAAACATTGTCTTTGACCTAACTGTCAATTCTCTCACGCAGTTTGGCACAAAGTGGTGAACCAAAACCCCTCCTTGCTTGCAAAGACTGAGCCTTTGGTAGATGCTCCTTTAATGCTCAATTTTGATGACCTCACCTGTTATCAGTTTAACTGCTAATTGTGGAACCTTCCAGAATAGTGTTGCTTCTTTACAGAATATCTCCAGATGATCCAGGGTCCTAGGTGCTCTCTTGTGCACTTTACTTACCCATAGGTTTTCTATGGGGCCTAGATCAGGGGACTGAGCTGGCCATGGCAGAAGCTTGATTTTATGTTCTGTATGCCATTTTTGTGTTGATCTGGACATATGTTTTGGATCATTGTCTTGCTGCAAGATCCAGTGATAATCCATTTTTAGTTTCCTGGCAGAGGCAGACAGATTTAGATTTAAAATGACCTGGTATTTCATGGAGTCCATGATGTCATGTACTCTAATGAGGAGCAAAAACAGCAGACATACAGACGCTGTAGTATACTTAATACTGGGCATCAGGCTCTTTTCAGTGTCGTAATCCTCCTATTTTATGCTAACCTGACCTTGAGTATTTGTTGCCAAAAGCTCAATGTTTGTTTTATCTGACCATAGAGCACTCCGCATGCTTACGCTTGTGGTGAGATGACAGGAATGGCATGGCTTCCAAATAATCTCTTGGCATGGAGGCAGTTGACAGTGATCCTTAGGGATGTTTTGCCTTTCTTACCATCCTCCTCACTGTGCGTGGGGGCAAAATAAATGAGTTCTGGTCCAGGAAAGTTTGTCACAGTTCCACTGGAATATTTTAATTATTGCTATAACTGTAGATATGGGCATTTTCAGTTGAGTAGCAATTTTTAGAGCCATTCCCTGATTTATGAAGGTCAACTCACTTGTCCCTTATTTGAATTGTGTGTTTTCAATAAATAAATAAACAAACTCCAATCAGCCATACCATTAAAACCACTGACAGGTGAAGTGAACAACACTGATTATCGCAATGGCACCTGTCAAGGGTGGATATATTAGGCAGCAAGTGACCAATCAGTTTTCAAAATTGATGTGTTGGAAGCAGGAAAACTGAGCAAATGTATGGATCTGAGATATGAGTGACTTTGACAAGAGCATCTGGGTTGGAGCATCTCCAAAACAGCAGGTCTTTTGGGATCTTTCTGGTATGCAGAGGTTAGTACCACTGGGGGTAGTGGTAGCTCAGTGGTTAAGACACTGGATTACTGATCAGAAGGTCATGAGTTCAAATCCCAGCACCACCAAGCTGCCACTGTTGGGCTCCTGAGCAAGGCCCTTAATGCTTAACTGATCAGTTGTATAAATGTAAGTCACTTTGGATAAGAGTGTCTGCCAAATGCCATGAATGTAAATGTAGTATTTACACCTACCAAAGGTGGTCCACTGAAGGATAACTGGTGAATCAGCAACAGTACCAGGGGTGACCAAGGCTCTGGACTGAAAGACTGGAAAAGTTAATGCTGTCTATGATAGAAAGGTGTCAGAAGACACAGTGCATCATAGTTTCCTGTTTATGGGGCTGTGTACCTGCAAACTGGTCAGAGTGCCCATGCTGACCCCTGTACACCATAGAAAGTATCTACAACGGGCATGTGAGCATCAGGACTGGATCATGAAGCAATGGAAAAAATCCTGGTCTGATGAATCACATTTTCTTTTACATCATATGGATGCTTGTGTGTGTGTGTGTGTGTGTGTGTGTGTGTGTGTGTGTGTGTGCATCCCTTACTTGTGGGGGAAAAATGGCAAGTCAGTGGAAGCAGTATGGGCAGTGTTCTGCTGGGAAACCTTGGGTCCTGGCATTTATGTGGATGTTACTTTAATATGTGACACTGACTTTAACATTTCTGCAGACAAGTACACCCCTTAATGGCAGCAGTAGTCCCTAATAGCAGTGGTCTATTTCAGCAGGATGATGCACCCTGCCAAAGGTGCAAAAAATGTTCAAGAATGGTTTGGAGGAAAGTGTGGGTTCAAGGTGTTAACTTGGCCTCCAGATGATCTGGACTTAAATGATCTGCTGCTAATGTTTTAGCACCACAACACACCGTCATATAGATATGGCAAAAGTTCAGTATAGTCCACAAAGTTTGGGGTGAACCAGAACATTTCTATTAAAAACTGCATGTGGTGCATAATTTACACATCATACATGTTAAATGTTTATTAACTTTATATTAATAACTTGTATAACTTATATAACTTGTTCTATTACATTATTATTTACATAGTAAATAACAGGAATGGGTCATTCACAGAAACTTGTACAGCAAAGGCTCCACGTAATCTAAGACTTATAATAATAAACAAGGCCAGTCAATTTTACTGTATCAAGACAGGAAAAAAAGAACTTTTTTTGCTCAGTGACTTTTGAATTAAAAATGTGGCTGTTGGTCTGCCTTTTTATTGAGTTATTAGTCTCTCTTCATAGGTATGAGCATCAAAAGACCCTTTTTAAACTAGCTCAACATTAGTCATGTCTGCCATTTTGTGCCAAAACATGGATAAGCTGCTAGTGGAAGTGATGAATGAATTTAAATAATCAAACAGAACTTTATACTTTCAGTTTATTTCCAGTTACAAATTATACCACTACTGTTCTGACTGGCACAGATAAGTTTAAGTTTGAAATATCTGTCATGTTTATTTTCATGTTTCTGGGATTGGTTATGAGGTTTCATCCCTTTGAAAAGTCTATCAACTATCGTAAAGAGAAGCCATGACTCCAGGCTTAACAACCAATAAATGTTGAGGGTTTTTTTTTAAATGTACAAAACACATCTACCAACACTCTATTCACTCACAGCGAAGCCATGCTTCTCAGGGCAGAGCCTCAAAATGGGGTGTTAAAACCTTGCTGTCTGGGTCTTAATCTTTCATCCATTAAAATAGAGAGTACATGGACCCCTAACAGACCCAGGGTTCAGTGGGTGTTTATTAGGTCTGCGTTGGGACTTCAGAGGAGAATTTGTAGAATTTGTAGGCTGTTCAGCCTGCTGAAATGTGTTCAATGCATAAACAGTGTGTTGGTGCAGTGAGATATTTGATCACATGTGTCACTAAAAATATTGCACTCCACCAGGACTGATGAATAATATAGACACTTGGGTAAACATGTCATTGATGCGATAAAGTTACATTTTTGGGAAACCAGGCTTCCCATGTGTTTCATAAAACATCTGATCTAATGTACTGTTTGCAAAACATTCAAGCAAGTCAAAAGTAGTCCAGTTTCATTGGGAAATTACATATGTCGCAAATTCGATACCTGATGCGATGCCTGATATGTCCTGTAACATGAATTCTTAAACGAATCTGGATCATTTCCCTGAAGTCCCACTGAAACTCCAGCTGTTATTTACCTATGCACAAGCCCTTGAAGATGTCCTTCCATTTAAAAGCATCCTACAAACAATCATCTGTCATTGCTCAAAGGCTCACTTATACACTGATGGTGTTGTGGGAAGTATTCATGGCATGAACTTGGTCATGTGGTATGGTCATAAATGTTTGTATCAGCAGGCATCTCAAGTACTGGTCCCTCTTGGTTCTCACCTGCTTCTCATCTGACTTACTAGAAATGCCATGTGCATGCTGAATTTAACACTGACACATGCAGAGTTTCATTTATTCGTCAGGGTTCATAACAGCCTAAAGGGTTTAACATAACATTATAAATTTAACAGCAGGTGCTACCTGAGGAAAGGAAAAATGCACCCGCAAGTATAAATATCCTACCGAGTCTCAGATATCTTACAACAGACAGTAAGGACACCGGGTCAAGTTAGAGAAAGAAAATGGAGTCGGACACACTACCAGGTTGGTAATAAATAATGTATGTGATGTAAGCATTTATGTATTGTTAAATAAATAAGAATACTTTCATGTCAATAAATCTTTGATATCTTTGTGTGCATTTTGGAAATTGTTGTGGAGGCCTGGGAAAACCCTTCACATGGTGAAATGTTTTTTTTTGTTTGTTTGTTTCTGAACTTAAATTGGGGTCCTGTTTGCAAATCTGCACTTGTCTGCAAATTGTAGGAAGTACTGTACATAATTCCAAATTATAAGCAAATGGTCAGAAACATGCCAAAGGTCAGGTGATCAACAAACAGTTACAAGGGCAAAGACATCAAAAGTCAAGAGAAGTCAAAAACCAGGGAACAAAAACAAGGTAAATAAATAACCAGATAGACTCGCACAGGAAACCAAGGTGAACAGTGAGTGGGTAAGTGAGTGGGTGAGTGAACCGTGTTTTTATATTTTTGTTGTGACCAAATTGTTCCCACAAGGATAGGAATATTTGATATTTTTAACGTTATGAGGACATTTTGCTGCTAGAAAAAAGTTTGGGTTTTTTTGTTGTTGTTGTAGATTTTAACAATGAAACATTGCTTTTTCATTACTAAGGTTATGGTTAGGGTTTAATTTAGGGTTAGCATTAATTAGCTGTAATAATTATGTCAATGGAAAGTCCTCACAAGTATAGAAATACAAGCCTCTGTGTGTGCACGGGAATACAGCCCCTCTCCTATTATAAGAGTCAGCTATTTGATTGAGAGCACAGTTACGGTATGTTACGACTATGTTACTGCCCAACCCCACATTCCTGCATTATGGCATTTAACCATCCAACCACATGACCAAAGTCTAATATTCATGTATGAGGGAAGCATGCTTGGCTATCTTTATACATGTTTAGACAGACTGACTGTTTTCAGCCACCATGTTTGTTAAAGTGGTAGTGTGCACAACATGATGTATGCTGGCAGATGCCAAGGCAAGTAAATTGAAAGTAAATAAAAACATTTCCACATTGTTTTGGTAAAAGATGTTTGCTTTCTCTGGCTGTTAACTCAAGTTTGGTCAGAATCATAGTTCCATAACATTTGGCTGTTTTCCAGAATTCAGCCACAGTGACATCTGATCAGTTTTCCCAGTCCACCACACATATTAGTTTTATGTGTAAAAATTACACATATGTAGTTGTCCCACATTGATACTATATAATAATATAGCATATAACACAATAATTTCAGAAGATTCGTCATTTAAGACCATAATATTAATTAAGAATATTTGAAGCATTTATGTGCTACACCAGCAGACATTAGCAATTTGTGATATCTAAAGTTTATTGCACAGAGTAGTTATTTAAATTTACCACACACACACACACACACACACACACACACACACACACAAACACACACACAAACACACACACATAGTCTGTTCTGTGCTGTCCATATAAAGTAATTTAACAAACATAAGGTTTTCAAAGTATGCTTAATGATTTCACATTTATCTTACTTTAAATAGCTTAAGTGCATGTAATTACATTTTTAATTAACTGTGAATATGTTCTTGTCAATTGCAGTAATTTGTCATTCCTCTGTGAAATATAAAGTACCATGTCAGAGTGGAAACATTCATTCAAATTAGATTCCATGGTTGTTGGGGTTTTTTTTTTGCATTAATGCTTGTTTATACATGGGACACAAAAATGCACAATATCTAATTTATGTCCTCTAACACACTAACATTTCATGTTGTAGAAATTGTTCCAGTGTGATTACTTCAAATTAGTTTTCCTGCAATCACAGCCAAAATGCATAATGAACTGGAACACAGTCGGTATGGATGGTATAGAGTTCCGGTTGACAAGTGGCCTTTTCATCATTTGATTTTTGTTGTTGTACGCTATTTCTTTTGTTCAAATGACAACACTGCGGATCAGACTCAATGCCTGCAGCTCTCTTTCTGATGGTCTAAGACTCGGATCCTTAATTCCTCATTAAGAAAGATGAGCTTCTACCTCACCTTGCTTTTGAAAAGGTTAGATCTTACCCCCTAAGGAGCTGCACCGAGTCCTCTAGCTGGACCTGATAGATTTCTTGCAGGTCTGCTTATATCGATCTTGAGACTTCAGGTTGCCTTTTCTCAAGCTGAACCCAATGCACAGTCTGCAGTGCAGTATAATAAACTGATGTATAATCAATGATTCATAGCACAGTCCTGCCCTGTATGAGGCATCAAAATGACATGCCATTGCAACTGAATTTTCTGCCATCGAGCTGTTCGAACAGTTAACTTTAACAATTGGTTTCGGCCATATTAAATACTATAAAATGGTTCAGTTTCATGCCGTAAAACTGTAAAGATGGAACACTGATGCAGAAAGTGCTTTAAGTGAATGTGATTTCACCTGGATTTATTCTTTCTTGCTTGAAAATACTTAAGATATTCCTCTGTGGAGTTTCCTCTTTTTTTACATAAGACATCCACACACACTTTATCCATCAGAGGAGTTCACTTGAATTACTTATGCAAAGATAAATTATGTCTGGAATTAAAAAAAAATTGATGAGCTGACAGGTCATAATAGAAATATTACATATATCAAAATAATTAAGTCCTGCGATTTGAAAAGTTTGAAAGTGCAAAAGATAGAATGTTAGTGCTAATAGAACCAGGCTGACAATTTATTTTTTCAGTCACATTAGACAAAGGAGCAGAAAAGTGCTATGATGAAAAGAAGAAAAAAGTGCAACAAGTACTGCATACAAGCCTAAAGGTGCTGAACAAGAAATAATGCAGTACAAACACATATAATTCCTTCTTTCCCTCTTTAATCATTCTGTGTCATTTTTTTGCAAAGAATCCATTAATAATGTCATGAGTATTTAGTGTGTGCTTTGATAAATGAGATCCTGCCCCTTCTGTCTGCTGGGATTTCCCTCTTCCATGCAAACTCTGAATTAATAGAACATTTCAGTCTGCTCTCGAAATGACTTTACATCCTCTTGTATTAATTACAAATGGGGAAAGACTTTGTTCATCAATCAAACAATTTCCTTGTGACTTGTCAGAAGCAATGCAGTCATGCAATGCCTGAGCTCCCATCTGCTTTGTTAACAGCCTTATTGTTATGACGGCAAGAGAACACGAAGCAGCTGCCTCTTCCTCACTCTGTCCTCGTGAGCTACTTCGCTCAAGCTACATCTGCCAAAAAAAAATGACCTAATAGACTAGATGTGTCAAGGAAGATTAATAGTACATTTAACCAAGCAATCATTATTACCTTAAACGTATAAGGCATCAGGGACAAATACCGGAACATCTCACAGACTGTGGAAAAGCTGAAGCTAAACAGTATCTTTATCAAAGGAATTCCTTTAGCACTGTAGGAATGAAGCATGATGCAGTGTGCTGAAATAGTTATTTTTAATAAGACTGTAATAAATTAGTAACAGAAAAAAAGCTGATTTTCATTTTAATCTTCTTTTAAATTCTCCATTGCCAGATCAAACTTCAGTAGCACAGCTGACCACACTTTCTAACTGTTACAAAGCCCTGACACTGGAGACTCCTTCCATAGATGATGTATAATGTTACAACTGTTTATTAATCTTAGATTATATGGAGCTGTCACATGTCTCTGTGAATAATTTGTTACTATAGAAATGAATATACAAACCTGTGATCTGAATGACAGCTGTATGGGTTAATGCAAGTCAGGGTTGCCAGATATGTATGACAAAACCAGCTCAAAATCAGAAATGAAAATGTCTTAAAATCTTGACTTCCATTACCAATTATGATATACAGTGATTAACATCATACTATAAACCATTTTTCAAGGAAAGTAGTATTAGAGATTAAACTAATTCACTGATACACATCTATTCCTTCAATAAAATGTGTTTTGTTTATTAATTCATATGCAGTTACTGTACTTATAATACTTCATTTGGGGAAACACGGTGGCTCGGTGGGTAGCACTGTCACCTCACAGCAAGAAGGTCCCTGGTTCGATCCCCTGGTGGGGCGGTCTGGGTCCTTTCTGTGTAGAGTCTGCATGTCCTCCCCATGTCCGTGTGGGTTTATTCCGGGTACTCGGGTTTCCTCCCACAGTCCAAAGACATGCATGTTTGGTTGATTGGTGTCTCTAAAGTGGCCAGAGTGTGTGTGTGTGTGCCCTATAATGGATTAGCACCCTGTCTAGGGTTGTTCCTGCCTTGCACCCTACGCTGCCGGCTAGGCACCGGCTCTCCCGTGACCCTGAAATAGGAATAAGAGGTTATGATGAATGAATGAATAATACTTAATTTCTTCTGATACACAATTTAGTCTGTTGGTGCAATACATTTTAATCATGACCACAGTTGACTCATGAAACTGTACACTCACCATCCACTTTATTATGAACACCTGAACACCTGTACACCTGCGCATTTATTCAGTTATCCAAGCAGCCAGAAGCACATGTATAAAATCATGCAGATACAGGGCAAGCACTTCAGTTAAATGTTCACATCAAATGTTAGAATGTAGAAAAGGTTTGATCTGTGTGACTTTAGCTGTGCCATGGATGTTGGTGCCATATGGTCTGGTTTGAGTGCTTCAAAAACTGCTAATCTCCTGAGATTTTCATATGCAACAGTCTCTACAGTTTATACTAAACAGTACAAAAGAACCCTTAAGGTGGAAGAGCTACTACAGCAAAAACCCACACTGGGTTCTGCTTCTGGCAGCCAAGTTCAGAAATCTCAGACTGGACAGTTGAAGATTAGGAAAAAAAAAAGAAATCTCCTGTTTTCTTCAACTGTCAAATTTTGTTCAGTCTGTGCCCTTAATGCTCACCACAGCGTAAAGAATGTTTATGAGTTAGTACAGACTTCCTGTCAGCTCAGACTGGTCTGGTCGTTCTCCTCTGAACGCTCTCATTAACCACGTCTTACAGCCTTCAGACCTTCTGTTCACAGGATGTTTTTTGTTTTTCACACCATGCTGTGCAAACTCAAGAAAACTGTTCACAGAAGATCAGAACTTTCTGAAATACTCAAACCAGCATATCTTACCAACAATAATGGTCAAGATAAAGTTATAATTTTGTTGTAGTTTTTAACAAAATGGTCTTTTCATTACTGAGGTTAGGGTTGGGTTAAGGTATTTAGCCAGGTAGCGTATAGTATCCGATTTCACATCACATGAACTTTGTTCTCACCTCAGACATGCAAACATGTCAATGAAATATATTAATTTATGTCATTATCAAATGCATTTTAACAAAGATTTTGAAACTGTTTAATACTAACATTACTTTACACTAACATTACTTTAATGAGCTTACTTTCAGTCTTTCATTTTAAACTATTGAATAGATCAACTGATACACACACATCCTAAAAGTGATACTGGGCAGTCCATGTTGGACTACTGAACAGAAGTGAGTTCAAATCCCACCACAACCAAGCTGCAACTTTTGGGCCCCTGAGAAAGGCCCTAGAAAGGTCAGTCTGGGTAAGGGTGTCTGCCAAATGCTATAAATGTAAATGTAAATCTTTGCCCATGTGGTGGACTACAAATTAAAATGCCATTATATGAGTTAGTACAGACTTCCTGTCAGCTCAGACTGGTCTGGTCGTTCTCCTCTGAACACTCTCATTAACCACGTGTTACAGCCTTCAGACCTTCTGTTCACAGGATGTTTTTTTGTTTTTCACACCATGCTGTGCAAACTCAAGAAAACTGTTCACAGAAGATCAGAACTTTCTGAAATACTCAAACCAGCATATCTTACCAACAATACTGGTCAAGATAAAGTTATGGTTAAAGTCCCAGAGATGACAGTTTTCTTCATTCTGATATTTGATGTGAATATTAATTGAAGCGCTTGACTTGTAGCAGTATGATTTCATGCATTATGCTGATGCCAGATGATTGGCTAATTGGATAACTATATAATAAAAGTTGAATGAGGTTAAATGTAAATTATCTGCACATGCGACTATAAGTCTGATACTATGTCAGGTTAGTAGCAGTTCTATCTTCAAAGTATATGCTAACAATTTTATGGTATTTCTTCTGGAGCCCAACACGCCAGACCTAAACCACTGATCAACTCGAAGCATCTTTGTGCAAAGTAGAGGGTATAAATGCAGCGTTTGCAACTTTAAGTCAGTATGTGACCTTTATTTGCTGCTTTGCAGCTACAGAGACGTTCTGCTTGCTTTCATTAAAATGTAATGATGATGAGGCCTTAATTAGCAGGAGCATTTATTTAGAAGTACCGCATCCATTTTTGGGGAATATAATGACCTGCAGCTGCAAATTCAAACCCCAAAGATGTTGTTCTTGTTGATAATACAAAACCTCTGATGAGGTTTGTTGTAGGTTGTGGATGGGCAGTGGATATGTTAGTTTTTTTTTAAATACTGTTTCATTAAAATAAATATGGCATGAATATATTTTACCATGGAAGCAGTTAGTTCATTCTCTTTTTCACTTACTTATTTTCATGTTTCATTTACTTCATTAGGGAGCTTTCCTTTTTCCACTTTCTGCACAGTTAAACATATGTATACAATCTTTATTTTCCTGGCAGGCAATATAACACAATGTGGGGTACTATTTCAAGAAATATGTTTTAAAAAGATAGAAGAGTCATGTTCCATATGCTCTGTGCCTGAGCAGCTTGAAAAACACTGAATATAGACATAGACTCTTGTGGATTTGATAAAATTGACACAGATTATTGATTTTTCCTTCCTGAAAATGTGCACTGCCATGTCTGAAATGTCAGTTGGGGAGACGAGAGATTGACTGTGAACTCATGGATTTACAAGTCATGTTCTCTCAGGAAGACCCTAGCCAGTGCACTATTTTTCAGAATGTGACCACTGTTTCCTTATTCCTGCCTGGAGCAAAAACTGAATTTGCATATACATGCCACTGTAAAGACCCGATCAGCCATAGAGATTCAAGAACGATTCCTAAATTGAAAGCACAGAGACAGTGAGATGAAACAAACGCAGCCTTGGGGTTTTCATACAAAGCAGCTTACTGTATCTAGCAAAGTGAATGTGTGGTAGGATGTCAGCCCAGATCTCACTGCTCTATATTCCTAACCATTTGCTGGCATGTAGCTTTTTTTGTAAATCTGATACATGGCATGACTGATTAGCAAATTGAATTAGGCAACGGTCAGACGCTGAAGCTTTTGTTGGAAACTGTATATAGCTCATAATCCTTGAATTTCAGTTTTACTCAACATGAACTGAAAGCATTATATTGCCAGCAGTCTTTTTTATCTAAACCTTAGACATAACAATGGTTGTATCATTTATTAATTCTGTATATAAATTAGTCTATATATTTAATTAGGCATAGTTAGGGTCAGGCTGTGCCTGTCTCTATTTTCATATGGAAATATTCCAGAATATTTTATCGTATTTTTGTGTGTGTGTGTGTGTGTGTGTGTGTGTGTGTGTGTGTGTGTGTGTGTGGGTGTGTGGGTGGGTGGGTTTGTCTGTGTTTGTGTGTACCATGCTTTTATGTCTTTGTGGAGACTGAATGTTCCCCATATGGATAGGAATATCTGAATTTTGCTGGTCCCTATACAGAAAGTAGGTTTTTGTTGTAGTTTTTAACAAAATGGTCTTTTCATTACTGAGGTTAGGGTTAGGTTAAGGCATTTAGCCAGGTAGCGTATAGTATCCGATTTCACATCACATGAACTTTGTTCTCACCTCAGACATGCAAACATACGTCACTGAAATATATTAATTTATGTCATTATCAAATGCATTTTAACAAAGATTTTGAAACTGTTTAATACTAACATTACTTTACACTAACATTACTTTAATGAGCTTACTTTCAGTCTTTCATTTTAAACTATTGAATAGATCAACTGATACACACACATCCTAAAAGTGATACTGGGCAGTCCATGTTGGACTACTGAACAGAAGTGAGTTCAAATCCCACCACAACCAAGCTGCAACTTTTGGGCCCCTGAGAAAGGGCCTTAACCCTCAACTGCTCAGTTGTGGAAATGAGATTAATGTAAGTCAGTCTGGGTAAGGGTGTCTGCCAAATGCCATAAATGTAAATGTAAATCTTTACCCATGTGGTGGACTACAAATTAAAATGCCATTATTTTATAATGTTATACACTACATAGCAACCATTTAGAGTAAATAGGCTTGATTTGGGATTTTGGATTTATACTAGTTGATAATAGCAATTTTTTGGATTTTGGGATTATATATATTTGCTCATCTGCCTTCACATGCATATGAACTTGAGTGACATCACATCCATAATCCATAGGGGTTAATATGATGTTGGCCCACTCTTTGCACCTGTAACAGTTTCAATTCTTCTGGGAAGGTTTTCCACAAGGTTTAGGAGTGTGTTTATGGTAATTTTTGATAATTCTTCCAGAAGTGCATTTGTGAGGTCAAACGAGAAACCCTGGTTCACAGTCTTCACTCTAATTCATCCCAAAGGTGTTCTATCAGGTTGAGGTCAGGACTCTGTGCAGGCCAGTCAAGTTCTTCCACACCAAACTCACTCATCCATGTCTTTATGTACCTTGCTTTGTGCACTGGTATGCAGTCATGTTGGAACAGGAAGGGGTCATCCCCAAACTGTTCCCACAAAGTTGGGAGCATGAAATTGTCCAAAATCTCTTGTTATGCTGAAGCATTAAGAGCTCCTTTCACTGGAACTAAGGGGCCAAGCCCAACTCCTGAAAAATAACCCCACACAATAATCCTTGGCACAATGCACAAATACACTTGGCACAATGCAGTCAGACAAGTACCATTCTCCTGGCAATCACCAAACCCAGACTCATCCATCAGATTGCCAGATGGAGAAGCATGATTCTTTATTCCAGAGAACACATCTCCACTCTAGATTCCAGTGGTGGTGTGCTTTACACCCCTGCATCCAACGCTTTGCATTGCGCTTGGCTTGGATGCAGCTGCTTGGCCATGGAAACCCATTCCATGAAGTTCTCTACGCATTCTTGAGCTAATCTGAAGGCCACATAAAGTTTGGAGGTCTGTAAAGATTGACTCTGCAGAAAGTTGGTGACCTCTGCTCACTATGCTCCTCAGCATCCATTGATCCTGCTCTGTCATGGCCTACCACTTCGTGGCTGAGTTGCAGTCATTCCCATTAAAATTGTTATAATCACTATAATACCACTTAGAGTTGACTGAGGAATATTTAGTAGTAAAGTTTCACAACTGGACTGGAACTGGAACACCTGAATTCAATGATTTGGATGGGTGAGTGAATACTTTTGGCAATATAGTGTATTTATATCTGTGTGTGAGTGTGTTTGTAGACAATATAATGTTTATGATTTTGATTTCTTGTGATTTTCTTTGCTTAAGAATATGACTCCTCCTGCAGTTTATGTGACATTAACACACATCTAATGCTAATATTTTCTCTGTGGTTATTTTACTTTATGGACTTATTAACATTACCAATGCATAAAAATACTAAGCATTTGTCTTATTTAATTATGTTCTACATTAATTTGAAAGGTCCTATGTATAATATTCCTGATATAAATATCATAATGCTTATTGAACCCATTATTATGCACAAGCAGGATATAGAATGCAGTATGTAAGTATCCATATACCTGGATGATGTACTACTCAATCAAATTACCTGGTATGCAGTAAGAACTATTTCAGCAGTGTACTGCATCAGCAGAGTTATGCTTACTGTATATTTCATTATATTTGTAGGTAACCAACACAATGTTATCTCAGTGCCTTTGATCATAGAATGATTGCTGGTGCCAGACAGGCTGGTTTGAACATTTGCTGAACTGGGATTTTCACACACAACAATCTCTAGTGTTGAAACAGAATGATGTAAAATTGCCCATTCAATTGAGTTCCAGTTATGCAGACGGAAAAGCCTTGTTAAGAGGTCAGTGTAGATTGGCCAGACTCATTTGAGCTTACAGGAAGTCTCAAATATCCACTTTTTACAAGCCTTTGGAGCAGAAAAGCATGTCTTCTTCCACCTTTGACTTGGATGGGCTGCAAGAGCAGAAACCCACATCCTGTTCCACTCATTATAGCCAATAACAGGAATCTGAGACAACAATGGGCACAGGTTCAACAAAACTGGGCAGATGAATGATGGAAAAAGACCTGGCAATGTTTCAAGCATATGAATCTAAAATTGTCCAGTTTTGATGTACCCAATGTAATCTCAGATTCCTATTTTTGGCTGACGGGAGGGAGGGAGAGGGAGGGAGACAGAGAGGTATATTAGCTAAACATTAACCAGAAATCATTAACAAATTTCTTAATATCATAATCTACAGAGTATCCTTGATCACTTTTACAGCTTCAACAGTAATACGCATTTCAAAATGACAGTAAATGATATTAAAATTACAAGAATAAACTGTTTATTAAAATGTCAAGCAATTTAACAAAATCTAAAAAAATCTGTATAACTGGTATACATTAAATGTCTATTTATAACAGCTGTCAGATGACGCTTTTAACAAAACTAATTATTAAAACAGCATTCCTTACTGAAAAAAGCAGCATTTTCTCTAATTTACCTGATATAATTATAGTTAACCTAGAAAATGTTTTTATTTCAACTGTTTCAACTATTTTCATGTATTAAAAAAAAATAATAATAATAACATTTCTCCCCAAAACTGACAGATTACTTAAACTTGGGCTTCTCTAATGCAGTTTTTTTCTATGCAACATAGAAATGTTTATGGTACTATACAGTACAGGCCAAAAGTTTGGAAACACCTTCTCATTCAATGCATTTTCTTTATTTTCATGACTATTTACATTGTAAATTCTCACTGAAGGCATCAAAACTATGAATGAACACGTGGAGTTATGTACTCAAAATGTCTTCAAAATAGCCACCCTTTGCTCTGAGTACTGCTTTGCACACTCTTGGCTTTCTGTCAATGAGCTTCAAGAGTAGTCACCTGAAATGGTTTTCAGGTGTGCCTTATCAGGGTTAATTAGTGGAATTACTTGCTTTATCAATGGGGTT
>JAOVYV010000035.1:15226908-15240186 GCA_025674545.1 Hassar affinis | reverse complement strand
CTGCCCTTGCGCTCAGAGTTGCCGGCTGGGCACCGGCTCCCCCGTGACCCCGTAACTGGGCATAAGCGGTACAGAAATGACTGACGTCACATGTTGTATTCAAAGACACTGTACTTATAAATGCAGCCATCACATAGCAATAATTCCCCTTTCGATTATACACTGCAGACTATGTGAACATGATGGGGAGCTATCCACCTAGTCTGTGACCACGTTCAGAACTACAGCTGTCCTGACCTCCAAACTGTGTACAGCCTGCACTTATCCCTTTCTACCTTGGCAAGTGGGCTTTTTTTGCCTTGACTCAGTTGTCTCCCTTGAACATTACTGCCCCGCATTTAGCTAGTCACTAAAGAACATTAATTTCCAACAACAACAAATAACTATGGTTTGAATTCACAATGCGAATCATCATGCTTTCTCTATCTGCATTACAGTAAATTAGTTCTCAGCCACATGTTAAGATGATGCATCAGGCACTTTTTGAGAGCAGCGCGAAGAGACGAGAATTTATATTGATTTTCTCCAACGGCTTTAAACAGCGACAGACAAACTTACTTTTCTTTGGACATTCGAAAATTCCACCAGTCAACAAGCACACAGCTCTGATCACACCATCATTAATTATTGGTATTGTGGTTTGTTGCTCTGAAGTTACACCGAATCACCAACTGTTGCACAGCTCCCATCACTTTATTCTTCCTACTTCCAATGCAAATGCACACTGAAAAAGGCCCTGGAACTACTGTAGTTCTCAGGGGAGCCCCACGGGGGGCAGTTCCCCCCAGATTAGTCCTTAGAACTGTTTGGAGCAAAAACGCCTATTGATTCCAGCCATTCAGATCCTGTGTCAACATGGCAAGAATGTTCTAGGGAATGATTGCTGGATGGTGGCAGTGTTTCTTGGAAATATGGCATCATGCGTCATTCTCTCTCAACATGTGTGTGCATGCACACAAAGAGGAGTCCAGGTGATAGTCTGCCCAGGGTTTGTAAAACCACAGTTCATGTACATGCATGTAATTAGCAATACATGTAATTAGCAATTTTGTTGCATTATTCAATTGAATTTATGAGCAGCAAAAATCTAACAATAACTGCATCTTTATGTTTTCATAAAACAAACTATCAAATATAATTCCCTCAAACTCCAAAGACAATCCATCTTTCACAACATATCAAAGAACAAAAGGATATGACTCAGCTCTCTGACTACATGGTTCCAGCCATGAGTCATAAGTACTGAGCCCTGAACTATAACTCTCAGATATTTCCTGCACATAAGGCTTGGGCAGTATCACAGTATTATGGTATATCAGGGTATTTAGAAATGCAGGCAGGTTGATTTTCAATACCCTGTAAGATGCTCTATTGAGGTGCTGTATTGTAGGGCACAGCACATACCACCAGAGTTCAGTCTACTGGTAAAAAAGAAGGCTTACCTTTTGACCAATCACAATAGAGCTTTTGCACTATTGGTGGAAGTCACCACCCACTGAGTGATACAGTTAGGATTCTGTAGCAACACTGTAGCAAATGTTTTCTAGGATTTTCTATAAATAACTGTACCGATTCTAATGCAGGGTTTTATAGCCGGTGCTTTCAATGCATACTTTTATGTTGGTCTTTGCAAGTCAACTATTTTTTGGCTTTAATTGACCAGGGTATCCTAGCTGCAGAAGCAAGATGTTATGTTATTTTATGTTGAATCGGTGGGTGAGACTTATGTAAGTGTTACTTTGAACAAGTGGGCCATTTTCCTTAGGTCAGCTGAAAAAGGCTGTGTGTGTACGCACATGCTCTAGAGTCCAGTAGTGGCAGGCTTTACACCACAGCATCTGAATGCAGCTGCTTGGTCATGGAAACCCAATCCATTAAGCTCTCTACGCACTGTTCTTGAGCTATTCTGAAGGCAACATGAAATTGGGAGGTCTGTAGAGATTGACTCTGCAGAAAGTTGGCGACTTTAGTGTATGCACTATGCACCTCAGCATCCTCTGACCCCACTCTGTCATTTTACGTGGTATACCGCTTTGTGGCTGAGTAAGTTTTAATCACTTCCACTTTGTTATAATACCATTGACAGTTGTCTGTGGAAAATTTAGTAGTGAGGAAATTTCATGACTAGACTTGCACAGGTGGCATCCTATCAGAGTACCATGCTGGAATTCACTGAGCTCCTGAGCGACTCATTCTTTCACAAATTTTTGTAGACGCAGTCTGCATGCTTGATTTCATACACCTGTGGCCATGGAAGTGATTGGAACACCTGAATTCAATTATTTGGATGGATGAGTGAATACTTTTGGCAAAATAGTGTATGTATATTGCTTATTGAGTCTGTGCAAGACTTCAGCATAACACTGGAGCACTAGAGGGGATTATCACGGTGTATTTCACACAATGTTTTTAACTCTTCAGCAAAAAAAGTTGTTTCCATGTTTCCCTAGTGCTCAACTTCAACATTGTTGACCAGGTTTACTCTAAGTCGATTCCAGAGTTTAGTGAGCATAATGGCTAACGAAGTTTCACTCAAATTAGGTCATTGCCTTCTCTGAAGGTCTCAAAGCTAATCAATTAAATATGACTAGATATGGAATCACTAAAATATTGCCACATAAAACGTCTAATCACCAGCATCTCAGCTTTCATATTTTATATTTTCTTTCTTCTTCATATACCATATACCCCACAGTAAAATGTCAAGATGGCATGAAAAAATCAGACACAGACACATAATGTAACATAATGAGCAACATAAAGTCATTGGCACCCCTAAAATGCAAAAATAGTTTCCCAAATTTTATAAGCCATCACAACGGATAAAAACATTTGTAGCACAGTAAATAAATTGGAAATCTTAAAGTAGGCCACCTATAATATAAGTTCACAATGGCCTCACTAATTAGCAAAGGTCCAATCAGTTCTGTAAAGAAGTAGACTAATTTGATTTAAATGATTTATTATTCATATAGTTTACATGATTTACATAATTTACATAATTTTACAAAAAAAGTTATATAATTTAGAGAGATTCACCATGTGCAGTACCACCACACCCCATTCGAGGGCTCCAAACCTCGTTAAAAAAAAACACCATTCTACAACAGTAATAGTGAATTAAAATGGTATTATTTCTCATTGAAGTCTAAGAGTTTAACCATGGAAACACCCACAAACAGGACCAGTTAACAACATGCATTATGCATCAATGTAACTCGCATCCATTCATTAGTATATTATTATTAACCACTTCTTGTGACCTGTGTCACAATGAATCCTTAACCTATGCTGGGATAAACTTGACACAGTGGAGGACTGCACCCTGGACAGTCACAAGCCATGTCATTATGTATATGTTATAATGTAAACCATCCAAAATTGAGGAACATGTCCAATTTTATTACCATACCCCAGTCCATAATATTCTCATATTTAGTCTTGATAAGTACTACATAAATACTACAACAAATACAACTAATCAACAACTAATGGTTACGGTCCTGCCGACAACTGATCACTTCAAAACAACCAGATATATAAGACTCAGACCTGCCAACCCCAAACACCTGGAAGCCCTGTGCATATGCACACTAGAGTACATGCACATTCTACCCCAATGGACTTTACAATGCTGACTGGTGCAGGAGCACAAACAACATTTTTAAACACTTTCTAATTATAATCAATAATTTAAATTATCTTTAAAGTTTTGTTTTTCTGGATTTTTTTAGACAAAAGCTATGTTTGACCATTTTCAATGCCATATCTTATAAACTATGTTAACTGTATACTTCCAATGTTAGCCAAGTTGAACATACATTAATGGGTTTCATTTCCCCATTTAGATTCATGTCAATTGGCCCATTTTTATTTTACTTGGAGAAATAAAACTGTTCTTACTATATGGTGTAAGTGGTAACTTGTAACAATACTCTAATCATAAAATGTGTAGCTCCTATGTAAAACATGTGAAGGTTAAGGGGTCTGTAAAACTGCAAACAAAATACAGTGACGTCTGCCCTCAAATATAGCTACAACAATAGCGCAAACTTGTGGCATTTTCTAACAGATGCTAGATGCCCCAACTAGGAGAGGATAAACTGTTACTCTTACTCTTAATTCTTTTTGTTCTCTCCAATCTATAAACTATTTTACAAACTATAATGCACTTTAGAGTCTCCTAACTGAAAGGGGCCAGTGGAATTTGTATAAACCACATCTGAAGCAAGGCTCATTATCTTTCATGTCTGGCATGGGTGTTTATAAAAGCAAAAGGAGGGGAAACAGTGCTGCATTTTAACTCCCAGCAAGTGTAGGGTGGCTTGTTATTCCTCTCCTTTCTCAAGTTTTCACAATGCCAGCAGAAGCTCCTCACCTCCCTTTAACCAATGTACATGTTTGCATGGCTTTGACAAATTCCTGGCTGCATGCAGGAGGAGAAACAATTACATGTTTACCTTCTGTGAATTAAATACATTTCACCCAATAATTATAGGATGAAAAGAAACTAAATGGAGTGAAAGGAGATAAAGAGACTGAGACTGTCAAAAAAAAAAGCAGACAAGCTGGAATAATTATAGTACTGGATCACAGAGAGGAGGCCTAAATATTTGAGACACACACTCTTCTGTGCCATCTTTATAAGCGGTGGTGTTCAACTTTAAATCAAAGTTCAATCAGTGTCACATGGGGAAGCTGACACTGAACAGGTGGTCATAGCAAGATGTCATAGCAAGAGGAGAGCAGAAGTGTCAAATTTCCCAGTGCAAGCTTTGTACTGCGGTCAAGCATGAATCTCATGGCCAACATTTCAAGTTTTGGTTTAATAATTTACCTGTGATTTACTATGTGATATTTTAAAGGCTTTAGTGGCATGTGTAGATTCTGACACTTTATAATAAATGCTGAACTCAACAATGTCAGAATGATAATGAATACAGAAATGATATTCAACTGAATTTGAATACTAATTCAAAAATAAATAAAATAAATTGTTGATGTTACAACCTGTGATTTTATATTATTTATACTATCTATATACAAATTATAAGGTAGCAACCAGAGAAACAATAAATGGATGGTATAAAATGTGTGTAAGAATGATTTTAACCAAAGTCTGAAGCTTTAAGAACATAAAAAGAAAAACAAGTAACGTACTGGGTGCTCAAGCACTACGGGAACACCCTCCTGTGCCACACCTCTCTTCTGTTTTCTGAAACAAAAATGTAAAGGGAAAACGTGCATAATATTAGACATATCTAAGATTACATAGATTGTGCATAGATTAAATAAGTTACATTAAATAACCACTGAGCCTGTAGTACCTTTAACAAATTAACAAAACAATGAATGTCTATTTTTCATATTAATACTACACATAAAATTTTGGCAATGCTTTAGGGTACTGAAACAGGCAAACTTTTTTCCCTTTTCCTTCAAAACAGGACCCCACCCTTTGCTCTCCACTTTCTCTGCTTTGCCCTTAGAGGGCGACAGTGACTGAATCAGATCCTGCACAAACATAATACAGATAGCATTCCTTTACCCAACCCTGAGCCACCCACACCCAAACGTCCTATTCCAATGTTTTTATGAAACTCCTGTTGCATTGGGGTTTTTTTTCAGTAATTTAATTCCCACAAATTATGAAATTATTAGTTAAGTATTAACCAGTTTGCCTACACATTGAAAAGGAGAGATAAACTTTAAATATGCCCTGAAGATAAATATATTCACCTACTGCTTTGTGCCAGATCTAACAGTTTTGTCAAGCCCATAAAAAAACCTACATATCAAGAACAGAGTTTCTTAAAAACTTAAGATGGATAGCACCTGGTCAAATGTTAATCGAAATGGTTGTTAAAGGTTAATGGAAATTATTAAAGGTTAATTTCATATAATCTTAATTTAATTTGTCCAATAACTCATTGTACCCATCACAATGTGGAGACTGATCACGCTATCACAATCATCCTATGATCATGCAAAACCTATATTTGCATACCCAATCTTTCAGCCATACTCTACACCAGCCCTACCGTTTTATTCCGTTTTATCCAACTAGCTATGTTTTGCTTAAACTAATCAATACAAAAAAGTCTATCAAACAAAAAAGTCTATCATTTTGGTTTTAATCAAGTATGTAGCAGTTTAATGCTTGGTTTTGTATTCCTCTGTCAATGTCAAAAGACCAATGGCAAGTTCAGCAACTAGTCAAAGCAAACATTATCAGCTGAAAAGGTTCTTTCATAGAAACTATAAAACATCGCTGTTATGACTTTTGACCACTGACTAAACACAAGTAGTTGCTGAGTTGTAGATGTAGAGGAACCAAGTTACAATAGGCTATGTCAAAGTAATAAAATTCATTTTAATGTGATTTGTGGCTCTTTTTTAATAGTTGTTAGTTATTAAACCTTGACACATATCATTGTGATGACTAACGCGTGATGACTGACAAGGCGTCTGTTTTATAGTCACTACTGTATGTCAGTAAAATGTCTAGGATGTGTTGGTTCCTTAGACATCCTTTAGTGTATCAAAACAATAAAGTTAATGTAATGGATAAAATAAAAGTTATGCCAAAGTAATCACTGCAAAGCCAATTTAGCTCCAAAATTGGCTCTATTGCAAAACAAATTCTGCCATGTGTGGGAAATCGTACTGGTGTTTAAGACCAATATACTGGTATTATACATGCAAATGAACACATTGTTGGACAAAATATTTTGCATATATAGACGTGTGCACTATATGTACTGTGAAAAATATAATTCAATTTCAAAAAAGTTTACAATGTTTATTTGGCAGGTGTGTCAAGTAGCCATTTAATCATCAGTTAGCATTACACTGAATAGATCTGTCATGTCTCCGTCTTTCTAAGCCATTATATTACTGTCACTGAATTAACATTAGTAGAGAAAAAAGGTAACGAGACAGGAAGAACATGTCTCTGAAACAAAGATAACTGAGAAAGGGTTTCAATTCTGTTCCTTTTTATGAACAGTTCCTTTTTTCCAAGATAAGTACCCAGGGCAACAGAAAGGGGGTAAAAACATCCCGTCCCATTCAGTGACACTGAAAACAAATGCTGCAGTCAGCATAGACACGTATTAACCAGTGGAGACCTGCCCATGACTGCACAGCAGAACAACTGTAATTAAGTCTCTCCACTGTGGTTTGCTTTTAGAAAATAATGACCATTCCGATTGCAGAGAAAATAGCAATTTGGATGCCCGCAAATACAGCTATCCTCTATGTCTTAAAAACCTATACTAGAATTTTAACATACAATTAACAGAAATACTGATTTTGTTTATAATAATTACATATGCTTTCCTAAAATTCTAATTTCCTTAAATTACATTACTTATTACTACCATAACAATTAAATAATTATCCTAATAATAATAATAAATAAAAAATTCCTAATAAATTCTGTAAAACAAAATGTTATCTAATAAGAACTACTTTATTAATTAAAACAAGTTTTATACCTTATCTAGATAAACATTTCACAATGTTGGCACCATCACCACATCAGAATTATTCATCTGTGTCGATTCTGTGTTCAACTCTGCAAACTTCAATAACATCCATGATTTTTAAACCATACTCAGGACCTCTCACTATTCTGCCGCTTCATTATAATGCTAGTTATTCCAGAGCTGCTCCTGAAATAGACATGGATGTGTGGTGATAAAGGCCAGGCTAGATGAGCTTGTCATTGTGTTTGCATAGAATAACATGAGGCAGAGCAGCTGTGTACACTCAAAAGACTGACATACAAGAGACTTCTACTTATTTACATGAATTCTGTTGCTACTAAGCTAAAGCTGAAGTCAACAAATTACAACAAACAATTGCCTGTAAGATCTTACATAGAAGTGTCAGATGCTACATAAAATTAAATGGGTCGATAAGTTCAAATATATATAAACTGTGTATTAAACATGTGGCATAAGACTTTGTGAGGGAAAGTATGTGCCTTGTAAGCGATCTACGGTGGGTCCTAAAGCATGCATCTATAGTGTAGGGCGCACCCTATGTGAAAAAAAAATGCACAGCCATGAGAACGCCATCTATTCAGTGTTCACTGCAAAGAAAGTTGAGGGCCCCACCCTGGCCTCCAGTCCCACACATTCCTCGATGTAGCAGTCAGGCCAGCTGGAACAGAGCCCAGCCTCTCCTACAGTGACTAACTCCAAAGCAACGTCCTACACTCTGTGATCACTTTGTTCACACAGTTAAAAGTATCATCAAAACAGGATATTCTTATTCTCTTAGTAGAACTTTCGGACTGATGATCATGAAAGACATGCATCCTCAGGTGAAATATTCTGGGTCTATGATATGATGTAATGATGTAAAAAGCATCAGTAACATATTCCATATTGCATGCTGATTCACTTACAGGAAATTAAGAATAATTGCTAATTATTACTGCTCTGCCAGACCAACTAAACTGAAAACCCATATCAACATCCTCTACAAAGAGCATCTGTAGATATAAAATAGAAAAAGATAAACACATGCACAGAGCGCACTAAAGCAATCAAATCACTCAATTCATAAAAATAGTTTAAAGGAAAGTTAGAAAGCCATATAGTTTTAAAAGCCAAACATTTTTATTGAGACAGTAACACACAGAGTCTAAAAAAAAAGAACATATTGCCAGATGGATATATATATATATTACACACACACACCATGCTGAAGAAGTGGAAGTGTAACACCCTGCAAATAGATATTTTTACTGATAGGACGGTTGGGCAAATAGGAGGTATGAGCAACAGACAGGCCTAGTGGCTGGTTTGTTAGCATTAACTAATTAGTGTTAAACACTGAAAACTGAACACTGATCCGATAAGCAAACGATACATTAAAATGAGATGTGTGAAACTTTCAGTATATTAGATTTATATGTAAATAAATTATAATAATGAGAAAATAGAATTCAAATTTAAGGTGAGGTACATCATTCATAACTCATAAAAAGGCTCTCAAAATATGCAAATATTAAATACTGACCACTAATCCGCATTACTATTAGCATTTAAGGAATTTAAATGTGCACTGATAAGTCTGTGTTATTAACCATACATGTAAAATTTGTCTACGTTAAGGATTATATCACGCCTGAAATATAGAGAGGTATTTTACCATTTTGTTCCGTTACGCTGGGTATGAAAAACAGAGAAGAAGGAAATACTTGTTCATTCATGCTTAGGTGTCATCCACCATGCTATTACAGATAACTTAATTCTGTACATACCTGAGGTTTATGAATGGAATGTTCCAAAATCTTAAAGATAATTGCTTATTAAATACAGTAAACAAGTCCCCATCATTTATCTCCAACAAGCTTCCAGAGCTTCAATAACCTAAGGCAAATAGACCTTATAGCCTAGACCTGCAAAACATGTCTGCCGAGTTCTGCCCATTACATAAACTGTATTCAGTGTTTCAGACTCTTTCCGGTGATTCCTGTAATCCAGCCATCAAGACAGGATTATGTGGGAGCAATAAAATGATTTGCAAAGAGAGGGTGTTGAACATGTTTCCACTGGAGTCCACCGACATTGAACACATTGAACAGTGTTCATCTTGTTTCAATGTCAATAAAATCATGCAGGCATGAATATGCAAGTTGAAAAACAGCTCCTGTGGATCGTTTAAAACATTCAGAAGTTGGCTAACCATGAGAGACTAAGTGCTATTCTAAGCTTTTGTTCATGTCTATTCTTGCATGGAATACACCCACAATTTTATACCACTCATGATGCTACCACACCCCTTAATATCAACTGTTAAATGCATGCTGCAAGATCTAAATTGATGTATACATCAACTATATTTACACTTTATAGGCTTATTTAACCTTATTTTCTATGCTTGGCCATGAGTAGTCCCTTAAATTGTAAGTGGAAATAAACACGAAATGTGCTTACACTGATCCACAAATATTATATTCCATCACACATGTTCCAGACTATTGCTTGCGACAGAATTATGCCGCATGGAAAACTGGGTGATTCTGAGTCACTAACTTGCTGGCGTGGCTTGGTCAACTGTTCCTAACGTTCAGTCAGTATTTCTCAACGATGGCTTAGTTTAGACAAGTCGAAACATATCAAAATAACGCAACAAGAGCAGAAATGCTTGCGGCCATCAAAATTACAGCTGATCACCATGCATTTATACATGCCTGCTAAAACAGGTTTGAATCAATTAGCAGTGATCAACATTCGAAATTAAGACAGATTTCTGTACGACTACATGTCTGAATGCTCTCATTACTCATAGGACTATTGAGCCTTAAAAAAAAAAAAAAACAGCAAACAATAATTGCACCACTTGGTTGTTAAGAGGGTTGGTCCCTACTGATCTACTGTTCTCCAAATTATGAAGATGGCAAACCCAAAACCCAAAAGGAAACGACAGAGGAAGTGTGCACAAGTCCAAAGTCTTTCCGTATCACAGTGGTACAGTAAACTCCTCAAAAGCACCCATCCTTTCTACACTATCAGCCAGAGAAAGTGGTTACTTTATCCGAGACCAGTTACATTGAGCAAAGATGCTTCAAACACAGTACATAGTCTGAATTAAGACTGCAACACTTTGGTCCAGTATACAAGTCATTAACAATTTCAATCTGATCACCCGTCTTACAATATCGTGACACTTAAGCAATCAACAAGTCAACAGCCGACTCTTGAATCTTGACAGATCCCTAAATGTCATACGACCACACACAAAGTCATCTATAATCTATAAACATTTTATTCATCTTGCACAGACTATTGTCAGGTCAGCAGACATTGCAATATAGGGATATGCACTGCGAAAGAGAACGAGAAGGGTGTGGCAGTAAGGGGGTGGGACTGAAATACACAGTTCCTCAGCAAGGTCAATGCTGTACTAAACAAATAAAGAATAAATAAATAAATAAATAAATAAATAAATAAACCGGATTCTACAGTCCAGCTTGGCTTTTGACTTTTTCAAAAGGAAAACTTTTGCAACTTTCTCTCTGTTGCTTCCTCTCTGTTGCTTCAGCTCACAGACAGACACACGTCTTATTTAAAGATTTGCCTTTAGATTGGCGTGTCTAAATGTATTTTCAAGTAGTAATCTTCACATAAAATGTCTTCTTTTTGTTTCTTCTAGCAAGCTGGGCTTTTCCCCCCCTATGTGCTTCAGACCTGGTTTCAATTAGTAAGTCTTTCCAAACCACTACATTCCATCACCCACCCTCCCTCCTTCCAGCCCCCCTCCTCTTCTCTCTCACTCCCCACACCCTGCTCACAATCCTCAGGCAAGAAGAAGCAAAGCAGAAAATGGAGAGAAGAATCACAACTCCACCCATTTTGCTACTTTTCAACTTCACTTATTACATTTGGTTTAATAAAACCTCTCCACATGTACTATACCATGACCAAGACACTAAAAAAGCAAGTTTGCCATATTTTTAAAGCCAGTTAGATGAACATAGAAAAATGTCCAAAAAAACTGGGCTGTAACCACATTTGGTAAAAAAATGTTTTTTAAAAAGTGCGAGTGAATATTACAAGAACACACAAAAGAACTAAATATATTTACACACATTTAATATATACATTTAAGGAAGATGTATTGCTTAATATCATTGGAGTTTTAAAGTTTAAAAACTTTTTCTGTCCCCACTCTCAGTGCGTGCGCATTTTACTCGCAGGAGCCACACCGACTTCATCCACGTTGCACGGCCACGCTGAACAGGACTGCTGCAAGGGGTTTTTTTTCGACTACAAGGGTGTGGGACGGTGTTTGCATGACATGCAAAGTATTAAAAAAATTTCCCTTACAATTAATTGTAAAGCACGTCTGGCTAGGGTTAAGCATTTCGTCATCACTTAGAAACCTGAAACCTTTTCTCGAGCACGTTCTGCCTTTGCAACAGAACCTTAACACTATTAACTTCACAAGTTGCGCTGTGTTCAAAAGAACATGAACATTTCATTCTCATAGTTCTTGGAAACATGCATAACATGCATGTCAATAGTGCAAACAAATACACACCCACTGTCCCTCGTGTTCACGTCTGCACCTCCTGAGGGCTTCCTATATGAGAGTTTATGAATAGCAATCTATTCATGGCGCACTATAACGATGAAGACTTAATAACTCCAATGCGCTACAATTTTTTTCTGGAAATACATACTTAAACTTCATGGGCTCGATTGCAAAAGTAGTTTGAATTATAGGGAAACGTAAACAGGAGTTTTTCCTACCTGGGAGCAGTTCACTGCTTCCAAACAAGTTTAACACCTTGGCATGAGCATCCTGCGTCGCGCATGCCTTTCTGCCACAGCCACGAAAACACTTCTGTCCCAACCGTCCGATGCAGTCTGACTTGTTTTTGGATAACTTTCTTTGCCTGCCTTTAATGACTTTTCTTTTTTTCCCTTTTCTCCCTCCCCCTCTCTCTCTCTCTCTCACTTTGCTGTATGGTCGTAACTTCGGGCTGTGGAGAATGGCTGAGTACAGGGCACGGCAATGATCTTCACTGGGAAGGAGGGAAGAAGGGAGGGATGAGTGGAGGGAGGGAACTGGAGCAGGGAGTGGTCGCCCTCAGCCCACCCACTGCTCCCCTCACAGCCCTGTAGTCGCCACGCGTTCAGAACTGCAATAATGATCCAAGTCAGTAAGCCTGGTTTAGGATCTAAACTTTCAGACAAAGTAGAATAACCAAAATGTGTTAATAAATATTTTAATTATAATACGTACTTAAAGTATACAGTATATGATTAAAATGAAAGACTATCAGTAGTTGTGCTGTGCTTGTGCTGCAGCTAGACACCTTAATTAAATACTTCACTTGTATTGTGCTTGTAAATACTTCAGCTTTGATTCACCCCATGTACAATCTTAAAGTTGAAGAATAACAGTAGCCTGAACAACCAACTAATGGCGTCTGTTGTCCACTGATGCAGTTATAGGGTTTGTTATAACACTGTTTTTGCGTCCTCTCAGGTTGTAAGGAACACTTACATTTGTGCACACTGAAGTACCAGAAAAACTGGTTTATACTTGGTTAATACTTGAAGGGAAAGTTGCACAGTACTCATGCTGATGTTTGTTGAGGCCCCAGCATTGAATTCCAATGTCACTTGAGGCAAGTTAGAGGTTTTTGCCAGAATTCTTGTAGTCACTGTACCCTAGGGGTGTCAAACTAAATCCACAAAGGGCCGGTGTGGGTGCAGGTTTTCCTTCCAACCAAGCAGAAGCCACACCTCA
>JAOVYV010000035.1:15193905-15205261 GCA_025674545.1 Hassar affinis | reverse complement strand
GGGCTTTAAAAGTGAGGAGCAGTATTTTATATTGGATGCGCTTATGTACAGGAAGCCAGTGCAGTTGCTCCAGAACCAGGGTGTTGTGATCATGTTTGCGAGTAGAGGATAGGTTTAGGTAAGTAAATGAAGTAATTAAACAGGTACATTTTCCTTTTCAGGCCTAGACATTACAGAGAATGCACACATTTGCACTTGGCTGTGCTGTATGCAAGTATTTGTGCTGTACTATTTTATAATGAAATACTCAAATTAGAAATCCAATAAAATATAACAAATATTATCTATTAAATTCCTAAAAAGATTTATTCTATATTCTGAAATCATCTCACCCCCACTTGAAGAGGGTGCCAAATTAGTCACTCAGTTGGAGATGGCCCTAATTCAAACCTTGCTCTTGCTCATCATGGTAGGCTCAGCCTCATGGATTACAACACAGAGTAGAGTGAAATCATGAAAACTTTACTGATTGGTATTAAACTGCAGCAAACCTCAATGCTGATTTCTGCTTTGACTGTTCAGATAGAATAAGAATCTCAGTGTGTTGTAAAGTTTGCAGCCTTGATGACCATTAAAATGAATTACGGTGAAGGTAGAGCCCTGACTTTCAAAGAGTTTGCTACGGCTGATGAAATCCAGCCCCTCCCTGCACACTGCAGGGTTGCGCAATACACCACCGCCTGAGAACTACAACACAGAACAGTGATCTTTTGTGATTACAGGTGCAGGACTAAGACTTCCCAACACTCAACTGAATAAAATGTTTTAATGTTTGTTCAATGCTGGTCATCCTCATAGAGTCGACTTTGATGTTTCACCTAAAATTGGTGCATTATTAAGCCTCTGTTAAATTACGCTGAATCAGAATTATAGAAATTCTAAACACTATCATGAGCTCAACCTTAACACGTAGAAAGCTGGCTGCCTCTTTGAACAAACCTACAGCTAGGGCTAGGCTTATACACATTCATAGGCTGGAGTGGTATAAGAATTCAGTGCATGAAATCGCATTTGATTGTATTTGTGTACCAGCTTGTCCATATAGGTATAAAACTGGGCCTGCAAACCCATGCAACACAGCGGTACCACAAGTTCTTGTACCTGTACATGTACACCTCATGAACTTGCAAGAACACATTTTTTTCCACTTTCTCCTAGTGACAAACCTGCAGAAAAATGTAAATATTATCTACAAGTCAAGCATATACTGTATATGTACATAACACACATAGACACATACCAAACCTGAAGGGGTGATATGAGAACCCAAATCTTATCTTGACTTGTTTCTGTGGTTTGCCAGCTAACTTGTGACTCCACCAGGCTCCAGGGTGTGTCAGCAGGCATGCCTTTATGCAAATTGCAGTATCCTTGGAGGTAAACAGACAAGCCAACTGCATTCTGAATGCATATTGTATTTATACTGCTTTACCATCTGCCACACGCTGAATACTTTTTTGTTTGTTGTTGACATATGGCCACTCCAGGAAAGCATGAACTCTTTTTTCAGCACTGCAAACATGTGACTACATCTTAATGTAGGTGTGAGCCAAGTCCTAGATCCAAGAACATGTTGCTAAATTAAGTGTATTCATTTGACCCTAGAGGTTAAATTCTAGTAATGCAAGTGCATACATAAATAAAAATGCAGCAAATATGCACTATATAAAGAATAATATGCAAATTCAGAAGACCTTATATTATTTGAAGCTGGTCAAAATGAACACAACATACTCTCACACATAACGTTATAAGTTAATATGCACTTTACATGTTGATACAAACCGCAGAGAAGGAAAGACAGCTCTTAAGTTATAACATGGCCTAAACAACTCCCCTTTGCAGATTGCGCACGCACACACTGCACCACCTTCCTGTAATATTTGAATAAGCCCATCACAGAGCCAGGTTAAGATCATATACATTTTGTGCATAATTGTTGAAACCATTGTGGTCCACATGTACTACATTCAAACTATAATGACTTTGTGCATCTTTCTTTTTCAGTCACCAGCATTTCGAAATCATTAAGTAAGAAGGAAAAGGCCAGGCAGTTCATAAAATGTTACCAAGAAAGATTTGCTTTAAATAAAATGCTTTCCTTTTGAAAATGATAAATCTGGACTGCTCAGTAGAATCCATATTTAACTTATAGCATTGAAATGACTAGATACATTAGCCAAAAAATGCTCCTTGTCTTTTAAAAGCCCTGTATGTACTCCATTTTAAGAACACAATCTCTGTAACTTTAGTTCTTAGAAGCTGGGCTCCATTTTAGGAGCTATAATACAGGTCCTTCTCTTAGTAGCTTTGGGCGCCCTCTGCTGCATGCTGTATAACCTCCATTATATAAGACTAAAAAAAAAACTTGCAGAAGGTAGGGTGTGGTTCAGCATGGGTGTGCAGCGAGAGGGTGGGTTGGGAGGTGATCTAGAGGATGACCAACATAACACCTGAGCTGTGTAGACTCAAATGGGATCTGTCTGAATTCAACATACCTCTCTCAATATTCAAACAAGTATTACCAAAGAGAAAAAAGAAAAAGAAGCCACCTCCACTACCCTACTCATTGCCACTTTTATATATTCAAGTGAATCTTTATTAGGTTTTATTTATGTCCATAGCTAAATTTGATATTTACTAGTGTAATAATTCTTCTAAACAAAAATAAATAAACCAAGTGGGATTGTGAAAAGTACTTTTATTTTTCTTCAACTCAACATCTTGCAAGACCCTCCAACTTGACATTTCAGTTCCTTTTTTTCATGTCCTTATATTCAGATGACGGTTGATAAGTGCTGTAACTGCTCACTTGAAGACCTTGCCCTGACTGAAAGGTTTGCCTACATGCTTGAATTCTCCCTCCCACGCAAAGTATTCCTTCACCATGGTCTTGCACTCCTCGCTGTCCACATCCAGCTTACGCCAGTTATAGGACTCGTAGTCAATCTGCCAGTCTTCAGACAGCTGAAACAAGAAAACAGTTGTGAACAAGTACATTTCACAGCAAGAGTGCTCATTTATTGGGATAAACACATCCCAGGAACTGGACTAATTCAATTCAGCAGTAAATAACATGCAACACTAGCACTGGTTAACCTATACAAACAAAGCATGACAAAAAGCCTTTAAGGAACAGCAGTATAAACAGCCTGCTTGGGTTGAAACAACCTGCTAAAATAATCCTAAAAGTAAGAACAGAAAGAGTGAAGTGACCTACAGTGAAAGCTAGATCTTGGCCTCTGAAAACCCAAATGCCAGAGATAGAACTGTCATTGTTTGTGCCAAAGAGGATGACGCTAGCAAAAGCGTTCTTGCGCAGTTTATCGAGACGCTGGAACATTCCTAAAACAAAACAAACGAGATCACTTAATCACAGTCATAATCAGTGCAAATTTAAGAGGGTCTGCAAAAATAATCAAATCAACACATTTACAGTACAGAAGCAAATTACTCTGCAATGCCCTTTTTTAACAATGACCATGTAAACAGCAACTGTCCATCCTAAAAGTTTGTTACTGTTCAAATAGCAATACTGCCATTTTCCATAGTTTTGTTCAGGGGGAAAATGCTGGCTTTATTTAGAAGATAACTTCAGTTTCATATTAATTGGTAGGATCTACCTGCACTCTGTACTGACTTAATAAACTAGAAAACTTCCAAGCTAGCAAACATGAATCTGCTGTCAGCATGCCCTGTTCATACCCGTGATAAGATTGCAGCTCATGAAGGTCATGGTCAGCTCATCTGGAAAGCGGTATTCACCGTACCAGATAGAGTAGCCCTCACGGTCAAAGTTTTCCCAGAAGTGAGGGACGGCCACAGTCAGTGTGTCCTCGTTAGAGTACTTTCTCTTGAACTCATCCAACACAAATGAGCTGGAGATAAATGAATAGAACAATGGGTCAGGTTTCAAAAACCTGAACTGTGTACTATACACATTTGCATTAGTGCAGCACGCAGCACCAAAGTCAGAATTTCAAAACAGGCAATTAGACTACTTAAAAGAATGTTACCAGAAACAAGGTCAGCATTAATTTACCTCTTTGGAAGGTGAGCAAATGGGTCCTTGGTTTTTGGTTCAGAGGCAAGTGCAGCTTCACACTCATCCATCTCCTCAGCAGGAGGGGCAGGTTTTTTCTCCTCCTTTTTCTTCTCCTTTTTCTCCTGCTGTTGCTGGGGCTGCTGCTTCCCGGCCTCCTTGCCAGCTTTCTCCTTCTTGGATGGAGCCTCCTTCTTGGGCTGGTTCTCAGCAAACTTCTTGGCTACAAAAACAAAACAGAACCAGAAACTGAATGCAATTCTCCAAGTTCTGTGGAACCTCAGCACGCTTACATATTAGGGATTCTAGTGCAGACCCAAATATGGTATTCTCCGTTTTGCTGGTGTGAATGGCGTTTTCCAAACTTGGGTGCACACCAAGGAACTGTACCAGAGTCATACAGAAAACAAGGGTTGGGATACGGGTCACCTGAACTTAGAATGAAAGCTATCAACTCAAAATCAGGAAGTAAACGCTACTGATGTGTAATTTTATTAGGTAAAAAAAAATTAACGAGCGTGAAAGGTAAACATTTCATTTTTAATTGTAGGTAGCCACAATATTCGTTTACCCTAAGCGTACGCATGTATTCTCTAAAAGCAAAGCTGCAAATTCATATCAAATTGCTGCCTGCCTCCACAAAAAGCTCCTTATGCGAGCAGCTCGCATGTCTCAGCAGCAGGAAGTGTTAAGTGTTTGCGACATGTAATACTGAGAAATAAATAATACAAAGCAAATGGCTTTACTGAATAATCAGCTGGCTGATTCGCCTGCTGTTTGCCTGGTGTGTACTTAAAAAGTTCAGTTTCTACTGCAACATACTTGACCATGCTGCTTGAATGTAGGAGCAGCAAGCAGCATTCTTAAATAACTTCCTAATCATTAATATTACTGCACCATTATAATGTGTAATACATTAAAATACCATTAATATTAATGTTCAAATTTATTTTCCACCCCCTCTATCCTCTGAAAGTGTCTCATTTATTGCTAATTTTAGCTGAAACTTTTGGTTAACTGATGTTAAATAAATAATTTTTTTTCCCCCAGTTAGACAATCTAGTTAGACATCTAATTTAATTTCATATTAATGAGTAGTACTTGGTTTATTTCTATTCCAGCACAGTTGTGAGTAGATTTACAGCTTTTAACTTTAGATATTTTAGGAAGTCCAGAATCTTCTTAGGTGGATTTCTTTCATGTTGCTGTCTTTATAGTATTTTTCTCTGATATCATGGATGCCAAGGCATTCTATTAAATGCCCAGGGTCCTATGAAGTATCTTGTTATTGTTTGATAGTCATCTTAAATGGTATAGGTTGGGGTTCCTGTCAAACCGTGGATTGAGGTCATGTAGTTTATTCTTAGTGTTACAATTCCATTTCTCTTGCCATATATTTTTTACACAAGGTTCTGACCTTGTAGAGAGCATCTGTGGGTACCAGGTGATCTCCTTTTCTCATATTAATGAACACATAATTCTCCATTTCCTTTCACAGAAAGCAAGGGTCTGCATCAGTGCCTATTTCATGCAGGAAAATCATAAGGATTGGGTAGATTAATAATGCGAGGTGAGGGGGAAAGAGCTTGCAGAATGTCCATTAATATTTGAACACCTTGCAACTCAAAGTATAGGAGTCAAAATGGATCACTTTGCTAGTAGGTGTTAATAAAAATAATAATGATCTGCTGGTCAGTACAGATACTGGCACATTATACTTACCAAGTCAGATGCCCATAATTCCTACTAATCCATTTAACCCTCTATACCCCACAGTAGCTGTGATTTTTAAAAGACGCATCTCTTTTAGTATAATTTTCATTCAAGATATAATGCCATGCTCATAAATACATGAACACTATACACATACCCAAAAAAAAAAAAAAAAAAAGTGTTGACACTGACATTCCTGAAGTATTTGTGACCACTTGCCACTGACTGAGGAGTTACCATGCCTCTGGAAGCTAAAGCTAGATATCAGAAATGCCTGCTTCTGTTCTCACCGAGACATTTTTTACATATTTACCATGTTTCGATGAAATGTAAAAATATAAATGCTTAAGCATATCCTCCCATTAGTTAGGACGGGCTAACTCACTAGTGCTTCGTCGTATTCTGATATATTCAGCATAAACACTCAGAGCAGGAGAGCGCATGTGACACACAATCCATTTCCCAGCATTGAAAACAAGTTCATAAGAAAGTTTGTTGTCTTGCTGCCAATTATCCTGTTGCTGATTTCTTGTAATCTACATGGTAAAGAAGCATGATGAACAATTTAATATGTAATCACTTACAAAATAAGTAATGAAACCACTTACACATTAAGATACCAAAAGCTATCTGAAAGTTCAAAACTGAAGTCCAAACTGGGCCTGGCTGTGGAAATGAGGTTTAGGGTTTATATAAAACTATGTATTCTAATATTTATTTGTAGATGTTAACAGATTATATAATGTCTAACTGTTTTTCTTCTCGTTTTCCAACTATAGCTTTTTGTTTAGAGGATGAGAAAAACAAAGGAGAATTTCTTTGCAGTACTCAGAGACCTGCTGCAGTGTTTAATATTCTGTTGGGGTATAAATGGTTAAATAGGGAATCTGGTCAACTAAGACCGCAAATAAGGGTTTAGCATCTTACCATCAAACTGAGCCATCTTCTCACAGAGCTTGACCTCTCCAAGAACTGCTTTAAACTGGGGCTGGTTGATACAGGTCAGGAACCAGCGGTTGACGTTGGTGTAGGGCTGACGGAAGGCGGGCTCAAGAACCTAAAAGTAGCAAGGAATAATGGGATTTTCATTTCTGATTTTCCTAGAAAAAGAGACATTTCCCACAGGGCTGGCTCATATCTGAGCAAAGTTCAGATTATGAAAGGCAGTCTGAACATGTTCTGAAGGGGTACAAACAGGTTAAGCAGCAGAGCACTGTAGGGTATGGGAAAGCTGGCAAATATTCTTTACACAGCAGAACAAACACAAAGCAGAAACAGCAGTGAATGCTAATCAAAAAGCCATCGACGTGTGATTGCATTAATGATCATATTGCTTAAATTTTCCAATAAGAATGAGCCAAGCAGCCCAATCAATAGCACACCAGAACCACTCAAACACATCCACATGCGGTCTTCAAAAGAATTTTCGGCTTTCTTTGCATTCATTTCACACGCCTTCAAAACATCAGCAGTATGGAAGTGTGTCACTGGATGCAGAGTTAAATTAACAATAAACAGTTCAACAGCCAAATAGCTCAGTTGTTGGTCAGCAATTTCACACTACAAACAAACTTATCAGTTTTACCATTTGTTACTCATAGTACAGAATTAAGTCAGATAAACTTTAATTAGGACATATACAAGGTATGTCCAGAAAGTAATGAGAACGTGTGGTTCAAGGTCAGTCAGAATGGGATCTCAGATAAACAGTAGGACCCGTTTCGGTTGCATTCTAGCCTTCGCAGTGCCCAGGTTTCTGTGAAACCCTGTTGGAAGTTCATTTAACCCTGCCAAAGAAGGATCGTTTAACCATAAAGCCCAGTTTCCTGAACAGAGTGATCACAAGAGATGACTCATGGGTGTTCAAGATCCTGAGACAAAAAGACAAAGAGCTGAATGGCACACACCACCACCACCTCAGCCAAAGAAAGCTCACATGCACAAATCAAAAATCAGGTCGCTCAAGAGATCGTCCATCAAGGTTTCGCCACCACTTCAGCACAGTAAAGAACATCCATAGAGCTGCAACTGAGACTCTGAACACCCTCACAGAAGACAATTTCAAACACTGCTACCAACACTGCTATCCATATGCGAGCTCACAAGAATCATATTTTGAAGGCACCAACATGAATCTTTTCAATAGATACATTAAAAAAATGTATTACTTTCCAGACAAAACTTGTGAATAACTTTATAGATCAATTCTGACTTTAAGAAGCTAGGCAGTAATAAAGAGAAAGGGTATAGCACGTGCATGAAAACGTCTTCACGCCTGAAACGCATCATCTACATGTATAACACAATACTGACAGCAATGTAGGACAACAATCAGGACGAATACCTTTCATCTTATGATCTATGGACCACCATGTGCAGGAGATGCATCAATCTCACATTTTACAGAGAAGCTACAGCATTTGTTACAGCCAAAAAAAATCCAATTGCAAATTTCATGTAGTATTTATGGGAGATGGACATATTGTCCTGGGATCAGATCACGGTTGTCCACTATAAATACCTACTAGCTAATAAAAGAAACACCTTACAGAGAAACTAAAACATTCTATAAAGGCACAGCAAAGTCAAAAGAAACACATTTATGAAACTCACCTGCTTGTAAAGCCAGAGCAGAGAGCATGCCACAGTGATATCAGCCAGACTGACTCTTTCACCAACCAGAAAAGTGCGAGTGTTTAAGTGCTGGTTCAGGACAGTAAGCACACGTTTCACCTCTTCTTTGGCCTGTTCTGTAGCCTAGACACAGAGACCCAGGGGGTAAAAATGTTACCACACCTAGAAAACTGGGAGAAGCCAGTGTAGAATATTATTGATCCCATTCCAGAAAAACTGCAGACCTGTTTGTTAAACTGCATGATGCCCAGGGTTGGGAAGACCCAGGCACTGGCTGGAGGGATGATTTCAGAATCAGCGAAGCTAACCCACTGCAGTACCTGGGCACTGGCTTGAGGAGTGCTACCACGGAGGGCATCATTGCTCACTACCAGAGAAGACGAGAAAAACATAAGACTATACACAGCCTGAGTAAACAGCAGTATTTCAGCATTTACACTGGCAGCAATACCATGCACACACTGAGCCAGTGGAAGCTCCAGTGTGCCTCCCAGTCCTGTATTATGGTAACCCAGAAACCTTTAACTGACAAAAAAAAAAAAAAGCAGTAGCAAATATTTTGTAATAAATTATAGCAAGCTGGTTATCACAAGCTAGTAACCACAGCATTAATGTGCGTCACTACAAGACACATTAAACACACAAATTGGAGTATGACCTTATTGTCATCACATAAGGGAAATATTTCCCTAGCAAACATTAGCTGTACTGGCTGCACAGGGAACAACCAGACAGAAAGTAAAACTCTGTTCATGTTGGCCTTCTGCCCACTCTTGGCCAGGAGAATGATCTTATTTTAGTAGAAACCTGCACCACAGATAGCCACTGGATCAGGGAAGTCATTTGCCATCTCAAATTGGAGATGGTCAGACACACTTCAGAGGATCTACTGGGAAGCTTTAATTTTTATGGGTTTTATCTGGCAGCCTGTCATTACTTTTGTTAAGAACATGCAAGCAGAAAGCATGACAATGTAATTTTTGTTAATAAAATTACAATTTAAATATAAAAACACAAATATGCATAATATATAACACATATTTAACTATTTGTATAAGATTATTTATTTATTGTTTCATTTTACTTGAATCCTCTATTTTTCTTACATCTTTTGATAACGATAAATACCTTGAAAAGAGACCTTGAGCAAAATCAAACCCCTGTGAAGCCACACCTGCTAGCACTCAAGGCAATGAGAGGCTGCCAGTATGAGCACCAGACAGACATTAATAAAGTGTGTTAGAGGAGCAGTAACAATGCTCCGAGCTACGTGTCTGGAGTGACTCCATTCAAAAAGCAAGGTGATACTTACAGTAATGAGCAATGGCATTGCTCTCAAACAGACAGAAACCATCATCACCCTGGTAGGCTGGTACCTATAGGCAAAGGGAAGCAGTACAGAAAATAAGATGTTAAGAAGTTAAAACTCTTTGTCAAGAAGATTCAAACAGGCCGAGAATAGATTACGTGCCAACCTTGCCCAAGGGAAAGTTGCTGAGGAAAGCAGGGGAACGGTTCGTCTGCCCAAAGGTGAAGGCAGGGGGGGAGCTCACCACCTTCAGGCGAGCCCCACTGTACTGGGCTGCAATCTGGGCCTTGAAAGCCCTCCAGTTCTCAGGGTACGTGTAGAGAGTCTGTAGAAAGCAGGATTAAGTGTGTTAAATGAAATTTACCAAGCAAACATAAGCTTTACACAAAGAAAGCCTTGTAGCAGTGCTAAAATAACTCATATTCAGTACATTAATAAATGAAGTGAAAGCTTAAAAGCCATGTCAGCCATCATTAGTTTAATAAAAACAAAAAGAATCACAGGCTCAAAGAAAACCACCGGGTGCTTGACTACAAAGGCGTTCATCTAAAGCTAAAAAGCTCATTATTAAACACATTTTGAATTACAGTGTGTAAAAAGCCTTTGTTCCATACGCAGTGGTGCACTTGCATATGCAGTATGGATCCATTTGGGACACAGCCTTAGTCTGACACGGCTAACGTTATCCTACTAGCATCTAAACCTAAACAAGCAAACGGTCATCTAACAGAAGACATAAATACTATATATTAAACATAAATATTAAAACTGAAGGCAGTATAAAGCCAAACGTAATCCGAGTCCACAGCGGTTAAGAAGCGAGGCATGCGCGATCCGGTGTAACGTGGCACAAACGGAGAGCCCCGGTGCTACTCCCATCTAGCTCCCCATTCATAACATACACACTACTGAAGCCATGGGCAGCGTTTTATCGTAAAATAAACCGCGCTGGGGCTTGAAAACACGTTACAACAAATAATCTCAAGACAATAAAGTCAACAGGAATGAGGATGGACGTGATAATCATAAGATTGTAAGCACAGGCTTAAGGCTAACACAGAAAATGGGTTTTCTTCCATCTTACTCACCCCTGCCGCCATCTTCAGGAAGAGAGAAAGAAAGAGCGGAGTCGCACGTCGATGTCGTATAGCGAAGGCAGGTCGCAGAAATTACACGTCATAAATGCTGTCCAGAGCCCTTTTTTAAACCAGAGTAATCAGAGTAATATTTTTACTAATTTGTAGGCCTGTGGGTATAATAACAGCGCTCTCTAATGCATTTTATTTCTTTCATTGAGCTAATGAATCGTCTATGAATGAACTCAGTAAGGTTTGCCGAGAAATCAGGATGAAAAAGCTGCAACTGTGTTGCCTAACTCATTTTTGTTCCCATCACATATGGACACTTCATTAGACTCTGAATGATTAATTCATTTTATAGCTCATTGGGATAATATAACAACTGCCTCTATGAGAACAATGAGCAGCAGTCCTACCAGGATTTGTTTTTCTAACTGTAGCTGCTTTTAAACCATATCTTGCTTAAACTGATTTTTCCAGTATTTCAACATATATTTATGTCTACATTTATGGCATTTAGCAGACACTCTTATCCAGAGCGACTTACAAAAGTGCTTAGTCATTAACTTGGAATATCCA
>JAOVYV010000035.1:15167011-15186380 GCA_025674545.1 Hassar affinis | reverse complement strand
CCACGGTATCCAGGGTAATGTCAGCATACCAGAAAACATTTTCCACCACCAGCATCACGTAGTGACCTGGCCACTATCCTGCAAGAAGAATATATTAAAATCCCTCTGACCACTGTGCAGGACTTGTAGATGTCCACAAAAGGAGGCCACAAAAGACGGCCCTACACCATACTAATAAATTATTGTGGTCTAAAATGACAGGTGTTTCAGTTTCATTGTCGAACACCTGTACCTACTACTCATATTATCATTGTGACTTAACTGTGTGGTTATTGTAGGAAAAATATTCTAACTAAATAAATTCCCATAACAGCAACAGCTGTAATCCACTGATCTATGCTATTCGCTAATTTGGCCACAAGGTAGCAGCAAAGCTCAAAAGTATTGCTGCTCTGAGACGCATTTTAATTTTTCTGAAGGAAACGGTGGTTATTGGAGTGTAAAAAGATTATATAAAAACAGCATAAGTTATATGGAAAAATACTACCATGCATTTAGGAAAGGCTGCTCTATCACTAGTCAGTTTATATACAGATTTCATACATAAAACAGATATTATAAGTAAATAATGAATCAATTTTTTAATCATGTACAGTATTTCATTGTAAGTGTCAAGTATTGACTTACGTGTAAAGAGTACCACTCATCTCATAAAATGTTAAGAAATGTGTACAGCTACTTTTTAATAGCAAGTATTTTCAGTTAGTTTTAGTACCACAGCTGACCCAGGATGAGTTTCAGACCCCATCCTGGGTCAGTTATTGGTCACAGATGGTCCTGAATTGGGAGCCTAAGACCAGATAGGCTTATAATTTATCCACTGAGGTGTTTAAGGCCCCATTTTATGTGTATTTGCCTCTATTGTGCCTTGTAAACCAGTCATTTATAGTTTTACTAACTGCTCCAGACGAGTGTGTGTATCCATCCTGAGTAGAGCTGACTTCATTCCTCATGTTGTGTCTTTCTGTTCTTCCTGCAATATCCTGCACTTGTTTCTTGTCAATTGTTGGAAATTTAGCTTTGCTGCTCTGTTAACAGCCATATGGTTGGATTGTATCTGCCTCAGTTGTAAGTCCCTTTGGATAAAAGCATGTGCCAAATGAATAAATGATGTAAGTGAAGCTTGCCAAACCCATGTGTTTGGAATGCACCTCACAAGTAAGTAAAACAGGGCCTCTTTCTAGAAAGCTTTCCTTCAGCCAGACGCTCCTCTATAATAAGAGTTACTAAAAGACAATGACAAAGAGAAATTGCATGTGGCGGTGCAAGAAAGGGTCTGAGAAGACAGAAGCGGAAACACTCTTTATATCCCTTGTGGTACCATAGCAGTTTTTCCTAGCATTAAAGGCCAGTTTTTTAAAAGCTCTTCTTTGACAAGTGTATAAAGGCAGAAGCAGCGGTGTGCCATAGATCAGACTGCAACGCCATTGTTGCTCAGGCAGGTCAGATAGCCCCAAACTGAGGCCATGCATGTTGATGAGGTTGGGCAGATGTCCACGAATATCTGAGCACAGTGCATGGTTTTTTTGCATCAAAATGAGTTGTCCTAACTGATGGAGGTCCTTGGGGACTTCCTCGATTTCTCAGCTCTGCATTCTTGCAGAGTGTGAGGCACTCATATCATTAACCATGATATCAGAGCAGGCGGGGATGGGAACACATTTAGATGTCTCCACAGTGACAAGTTCAGTTCTTGTATACAGCAGACTCTTTTTGCCTTGCACCAAATCAGATCCTGTTGCTGTATTCTACAAACCCCATTTCCGGGAAAAGTTGGGGCACTTTCTTCAAATGTAATGAAAACAGAAATCTGAAAATTGTTAATTCACTTGAAGCTTTATTAATAGATAAAAGGACAAAGGAAAGATTCCCAGTGTTTGCAATGATTAATTCTGTTTGTTAAAAATAACAAGTATAGAATGTGTTGCATGTCTGAAACACACTCAAAAATGCTGGGACAGAGGCATGTTTACCACTGGATCACATCATCTTTTCTTTTAATTATACTTTTTAATCATTTGGGAAGTGATGATACTAATTGTTGCCCATTCTTGATATGTACAAGACTTCATCTACTCAACAGTCTGTGGTCATTGTAGTCATCCTTTTCATTTTCATTTACATTTTCAAAAGGAGACAGATCTGGACTGCAGGCAGGCCAGTCAAGCCATGCTGTTGGCTTTGGAGTTTTATATTAAGCTTTTAAAGTCCAAGAAATGTGGATGGAGCTGCACTATCAGTGCTCCCTTTTATATTATTATATCAATATTTTTCCTTATATGGCTAAAAGTATAAAGTGGCATATTAACCCCAACAGACTGTATTTCATAAACAAACTATCACAGCTATGCAAGAATCATTGGATTTCTTTGTTCATTAAATAATGTCATATCATTCCTGCTGTTTGTTTTTTATTTAATTTGTATTTCATTTATATTGAACTGTATGTATATTAATAGAGAATCAGGGGATTCAAAATGGTTCACACATTTCAAGAAAGACATTTTTGTTTGAGACTGAATGTGGTTCTCATTTAAAGCTCCTTTTATTATTATACAATGATTTGTGTTTTTAAAATGCAGTACTTGAAGATTAAAATTTTTTGTTGAACATCTCTAGAGCACTTCACTTAAAAAGGCTGTGGGACTAAGGGAAGGGAAATATAAAAAGCATTTCCAAAGTAACTGATTTAATTTAAAAGATGTGAGTCTAACCACTGCACACTTGTCTTTCACACCTGTTCTCAAGGATGTTGTATAATCTGAGTCACTATTACCATTGCTGTGTACAGCACTATGCCCACTGACTCAGGGGAAGCAATACAGCTATTGTCCTGGCATAATTGCACTTGTATAGTGCCAGTGCTCTTTCATTACTTGGTGGTCCGAATTCCCTACTAGTGACACCTAATGCAGAAGTGCTGCCATTGTTTCAGAGCTCCTTATTGTGTGGTAACATTCTTTCAAGTGGTTCTTGTTTTTTCTCTGAGATTGGTTTAGCCTTGCAAGGGTATGTTGATATTCTTTGATCAATTGAAGACACCTCTGATAAGCATATTTGTTTTGCAAAAACAATATTTAAAATTATATATTTAAAAAATCATCATTGATATCTTAGTCAACATTAAACTGTTTCATTTAAATATGATATGACTTTTCTACCAAATTCTTACTTCATCCTTTCTTTCTTCTTTGCCAGTAATGTACAATTAATCTGACATTATGTACATTTAAACTATTTAAAAACATTGGAAAATGACAAAATAGCTCTTAGAATTAATCATAGTCCATATTTCTTATATGTATACTAATGTGAATATAAAGTTACCAGAAACATTTCTTTTTTCCTTTATGCTAAGAGCAGCACATTCTATGTTTTATGTCAGTTTGATTTGCCTGAAAGAAAAGTCCTAGTCCAGTGCTTCAATTCACTCCATTCTGTCCCCCTTCTCTGCCCCCATCTCCACCCGGAGCTTTCAGATGCAAAATAAGCAGACATATGGAGAGGAGGTCTTTCTCTGGCCCTCCTAAAGATTCAGATTGTATGACAAATCACGTCCAGCGCCATCCTCCCAACCAAACGCAGAATCTCCAGACAACAGCTTCATTAGAGTGAAAGAAGGAGTTTTTGCAGCTTTGCCGAGTCAAGCTCGGACCTCTTCCCCTTCTCAATTACTCCATTGTTGTCTCCAGCTTCAAGTTATTGCACTTCAAACCATATGGCTTATTTGAGCACCTAGAAGTGATGCCATCACCCAGCTCCATGCCTCAGTTACAGAGCTGGGCATTGAAGACAAACCAAAACAAGGAGGGAGGAACTATTCGGAGACATGTTTTTAAAAAATATCTGATGCCTATGTGTAATTACTGACAGCTATATAAAATAAATAGCAGTTTCATAATGTTCAAGATGTATTTTCTGATTAATAAATAATATTTAAAATATTTTGAAGGTTTTTGGATATCTGTGAATTTTCTTTGTTTTTTCTATGTATTGTTAAACATAATTTAAATGCTTCAAGAACTGAAATAAAATATTATGCAATCTACAGGAATGATTCTCACTTCTCTAGAAGCAATCACTTATGTACGCAAAGGAGTGAAGAATAAAAAAAAAACACCTTGTAAATTCAAAGCAAATTACTGGCAGCAGAGTTGCCATGTATTTAATATAATTAATATTTACAGAATTATTATTTGGTGTATGTTTATAGTAATGACACATTATAATGCATTTTTTAAATCACAGTTGTAATACGTCAGGAAAAAAGCGAAAGTACATAGATTATCTATTCATAATTCCAGTTTGGATAGTAAACATCATCTATTTAGGCTAGTGTTGAGTAGCACTGTCTAGTTTTACCCACTGTTTAAACTTGTTTTAGTTAAACTACTTCACTCACTTAATTAAAGCTATGTTTTTCCTTGTTTAACAAAAATGACAAAATAACATAAAAAATGAAAATGAAAAAAAAAGAATTAGCCAGATAAGGTTCTTGTTAAATGCTTTGGCACAGTTTTAGAGTAAAGTAAATGATAGTGTATGATTTACTGTGCTATTACAGTAGAGACCAGGAAGTGCTACTGAAGCAACTTTTAGGTCATTTGATACATTATACCCTGCCAGTACTGTGAATATTTGAATACCCGGTGGTTTATGGTATAAAACACATGTAAAACACATGTAAATGTATACTTGTCTGAGTATAATATTTTATGAAGAAATTGTGGAATTTGCTTACAGTGTGATGATACTCCATTTTGTTTATTTTTAAATGTAGGATATAAATTTATCTGACAGCATTATGCGTAATAAAGTGATTAGCATTAATGTAAGTGAGACATTATGAGATGTGCATACAGATAGTTCAGTGCACAAGGCTGGGGGAGAAAAAAAGGAACCCAAAATAGGAAGTGGAGAACGTGCCATGAGTTAGACAGCTATAGTTCACAAGGCTGCTGAAAGCCCACTGTAATGTATGCGTTAGTCCTGCAAGGTCAGGTGTGGGTAGTTATCATTAATCAGGGCACCACTGTGCATTTGTCCTCTTTTAACGATGGTATAACATAGGCAAAGCTTCTTCACATTTTGCCAAGTAGTTGCCCTGGTTACTTTGAATGATAAAGTCTTTAGAGACACAGGTCTTATTGTGAGCACTAATGCAGGGTAAACTAGAGGTAAATTATGCACTTGCACAAATACGCAAAGACAAGTGAATGCCTCGCTGTAGGGTTTGTCTTTAAACTCTGGCACCTGATTGATAGTGTAAGGTTCACATACTGGTACATTTTGTGTCCAGTTAACAATGCAGACCTCAAATTAGCATTTAGATAGCCTGTAATGAGATTCCAAAACATTTTAATAATAGCACCTGTTTTGAAAGGTTGTGAATGTAGGAAATGAAATGATTGAATAGATGAAGTGAGAATATCTGATATATGAAGAGTAGCTACATTATAATGGAATTATTATTATTATTATTATTATTATTATTATTATTATTATTATTATTATTATTATTATAAATCATATTGCCAAAGAGTTGGGGCTAATTATTTCTTTATGTATTACATGTTACTATTTAAGTGAACAAATAAATAAGTTAGGTTGTATTATGCATTCTCTAAGAAGGTTATTGAAAATCTTTTTCACCAGAAATGTATGCATACTTGCATAGACTACATAACAGTGAATAAAACATTGCTAGATGCAGATATCTTTACAAAAAGTAAGTTAGTGACAAAGCTGATGAAAGTTGTTTTCATTTTTCGTGTTCATGGGTGTGTGTGTATGTGTGTGTATGTGTATGTGTGTGCATGGGGGGTGATTTTCTGCTGTGAGGAGTGGTGTCTTGGTACAATAGAGACACTGGAGTAAGGAATGAATTATCATTCAAGAGTAATGGTCCTATTCTACACTGGGTCTGGAAGCAGGAGAAAAGGGTCCACGAGCTTCAGGAGAGGGGAAGGGATTATTCGTAGGATTACCATGTGAAAACTTCTATCAGACTTTCTGACTCAAAGACCCTTTGCGAACAGTAATCGCGTTAATACCCAGGGATTAATGCTGGGCCAGACCCGAAATTGAATTTTAATTCGAGTTGCGCACATAGATATGAAATAAATGGAGAGGCATTCTTACAAAGAAGAAAAGGTGTCTGTCTCATTCCAGTCTTTAATAAGTGACACTGAACTGCCTGGGACGAGGGGATAAAGGTTCACACACACACACACAAACACACACACAAATAAACACACACACACCTGCCATGCGAATTCACATCAATCCGTTGTTTAAGTTATGATCACTTTTTTCGACTTTGGGTCGTGCTGAAGTCTGAATATTTTTTTTGCATTAGGAATTGATTATCTAGCGATTTTAGGCTACATTTTACAGCATCATAAGCTGTGTGTAAAGATTGCCTCGGAGGAGCAGCTCAAAGCTTCTTTGAGTAATGCGCTTGTTTCATTTTCTCACGTGTTTCTGCTATTGAAATGCAATAAGATCCTGTGCACTTGTGCCTAATCCTGTCAAAATCTCCTTGGCAACCCCTCTCAACTGTGGGCAAAAAACCCTTCCACCCTTCCACCCCCACCACCCCTTCTCCGCAAAACCCACTTCCATCCATCACTTTTATGGAAATAAGTCGCTTTAGGCCTATATGTGCAATAAGGTGCACGTTTAAGGCAGATCGCTAATGTCCTAAGTAAGCCGAACGGGCGTTCAAGCTGTTTTGCGTCTTTGAAGTTATTGCTGACAGGTTGGTGTTGAAATAATAAAATCGACCTCTTCCTCCATCAGGAGCGTCTGAGATGCAGCAGCGCCACCGGAGGCCCCTTTAACACTAAAGCAATAAAACAAGTTCACTGCTAGTGCATCAGCCTGGAGCACAGAGCCTGGAGGAAAAGAGAAAACAGGGCCTATTGGCTCTAACTTGAACATTTCATATCTAGTTTTTTCTATTCGTTGATGGTGAAGACCCAGCTCTTATTTCACATGTACGTTTTTTTTTTTTTTTTAAGTTTGGCACTAACTTCAGGCCACGCAGAAAAAGCTCCAAAGTGCTTCAGAGCGCAGGGTGTTTTTGTTCATGCTGGGACGATTTGAATGAGAATAATGCTATTGGAGTGTTGCAGGCCGAGGAGAAAATGAGTGACAAAAGCGCAGAGGCGCAAAAATTGGACGGGGGACAAGGCGTGTAGAGCTGAAAAGGAGAGCGAGGAGACACGCACAATGGAACAATTCACCTTATAATCGCTTTGATATATTATACATGCCTGAAGACTCTAAACATTGTGTAATTATTTATAAATGACTGTCCCCCTGTCCTCATAATACCACAAGGAGAAAAGCGCTGCAGGTCTCTCCTCCAACTATTCCTAAATAGTGCCCCCTTTCTATTTCTTTCTAAAGGGGGCGCAAGATGCAGGCGATTGAATAAATTGAATAATTAATGGTCAATTGTATGGCTGTCTCATAAAGATGTCTTTAAATAAACCTTAAGAAATTGCGCATAGCGGGGCAGTATGATTTAACGGCGTCTTTCATCTGGCTCAAATTCAGCTGAGAGAAGTGGCCAACACTGGTACAGTTGTAACACTGCGTTATTGGAAAGTGTTTTTTCATTGCCAAAACAGGTGCTATAAGGCAAACAAACACTGACCTGCAAAATTGCATCTTACATTCTAAAGGATTAAAAATATCTGCAAAGCATCTGAAATCTTTTGTATTAATATTTAAACAGAAAGTAGAAAATGCCATTATTGGTGTCCAGCAAAGGTTATGCTTTATAATCAAGAAAACCAGGTTATAAATGGAATATTTTAATCGTGCTTATTTATAGGCTAATTTTACAGATTTAATAACAGTTCCAGTTCCATGTAAGACTTTTTAAAATGATTATAAAATAATTTCTAGCAGTACGTAGGCTTTGTTAAAGTTATAAACCAGACAAAAGTATTGCCAATCTAAGGAAGTGCGCCTAGCCTGGGGGTCTGTGTAGTCCACTGAGTTTGGCTAGTGGTTTCTTTTCTTTTTCCTTTAGAGGTTTAACTTAAAGCGGACTTTAAGTCCTGCGAGGACAGATAGCAACAGTGGAGCTCGCGTGGCTCGAAGCGTTCTCGCCCTCTGATTGGCCAGCGGTGATTACAGGCACGCTTCAGAGGGCGAACAAACAACTGGCATAAATTATGCTAATGAGATCGCCGTGCGGCACGGGGCAGACCTGATGCAACCCATTCATCCATCCTTCACCGAAATGCCAAAGCGCGGGGGGTGCGTTCATTGTCTTAACAGGGTATATAAGGTAACTGAGGCCAGTCGTGTGCCAGGCTCACTGGCTCACACGAGCTGATTGAAGAGCAAGAGCGAGACGGACGCGTGCCTTAAACTTCAACACAAACTTACTTGTGCGACTTTGGCTCCCCAGCGAGAGCTCTGATCCTTGAGTTTACCTCCCAAGCTAGCAACAGGTATGTATGCGATGCTGAACATGTCTCCATTCTAGTACGCTCCAGCTGTAGTAAATTCGAATAAGTTACTAATCGTCTCTTTCGTGCATTTTCCACAGAGTTCCAACAACGTGCACCGCAATGGAGAGCGCGTTCTCTGATGTGGACAGCTCCAGCTGCGACTTTTCCTTTCCTCACACGGATGATGAGGATTCCCGCGGCAGCATGCACGCCGCCTCGCCCGCGTCCTCGCTTGCATCTTCGGGGAACAGCGCACAGGACGCCGGCGAGCTGCAGCAGAAGAAGAAGCGCAGAGGCCGTGTGCGAAGCGAGGCTGCCATTCACGTGGTAAAGAAGAACCGCAGGCTGAAAGCCAACGACCGCGAGAGGAACCGCATGCACAACCTGAACGATGCGCTGGACGCCCTGCGGAGTGTGCTGCCTGCCTTCCCGGATGACACCAAGCTCACCAAAATCGAGACTCTGCGCTTCGCTCACAACTACATCTGGGCACTGTCCGAGACCATCCGCATCGCGGACCAGCGCGGGAACAAAGCGAGAGACTCCTCAGCCGCAGTGAGCTGCCTGGCGGAAGCACCGAGCCCGGGGAGCGATGCGTGTTCATGGGCATCAAGCGCCTCCTCCTCAGGCTCCTCTCCATCCTATAGCGCTTCAAACCCCGGCAGCCCGGAGGCTATGGACGATTACGGATTTCTGCAAGCCGACGTGGTTTACCGCTACCACAGCTACCCTGGCATTTATTAAATTATATCTCCTAGTCCCAGATCTTCTGTAGCTAGCCTAATAAGGGAAAATATCATTTCCTTTACCCTTTATTAGAAGCAAGAGTGCAGAGCCAGAGACAGATTAGATGTTCACTGTTTGCCTTAACTACAGTCAGTTTCCACGAATGAAAATGTTCTTATTTTTGTAAGTTTTTATTGCTGAACTTAAGGGGTTCCGGTACCTTTGCACTTTTTTTCCACCTTTCTTCCAACTCGACCTCAGTGCCAGTCAGAGGGAAACGATGCTGCGAACTGAGAAGACAGATTTTCTTTTTAGCCATCCGAGGTGAAAAGTCAATTTTACAATTTGTTAGGCTGATGGAGCAGAAAAGCGAGCGTGAAAATGCAGTTTCAACGCTATGACAATAGAATGAAAGGCCATCAGAAAGACAAGTAACTGGCCTTATGCATTATGTATTTTGACCCCAGGAAATACTGTTCTCCTCAGTGTACAGAAAGACCCTTTACACGAGGGAGGATGCTTTACTGTTACTTCTTTTTTTTATTTATTAAACCCATTGCTTTCATGATATTGTATTTTTATTGTATATAAAGAGATTTATTCTATTATGTATTTACCTCAAAGTACGAGTTGTTACAGACCTTTTTGTACGAATAAATATATTTGTTTTTTACAAAGATCATGCATCCCTGTAGGTTTTTACTTTGCAATCAATACCTGACTCACACATTCTTTATACACAAACTGTCGGGCTCATAATGAGGTTTTGGCTGTTGCAGTGCCAATCCGATTCCCTGCGCGCGACGGGACAAAGACGCGTCATGACGCATTCAGAAGTTAATAACGGTCACAGCGTCCATATGCAGCAGGTGATGAAGCTTTTATGCTAACTGACGCGTTACTTCATCCATCATCCAACATGAGTGCATCTCATCTTTACAGAGATTAGAGCCTTATAAAAATCATTTGCAAAAAAGATATTAGAGAAAAAAGATATTTATCTTTCAAAAATGATAGTCAACAAATAATTATAATCTGTGTGTACTTAATTATATCAAATCAAACAAATATAGTCTATTAAAATATATTCTGATGATAATCTAAGATGATTATATCTTGTTTTAAAAATAATATATCAGGAAACGTATTAAAGGAGTCAAGAAAAGGGTTTGTGCTGTTTGAACAGAACATTTTAAATGAATTCCGTCAATAAAATCACTGATGTTTCATTTTAATCGTTGCTCAAAACGATTGCTTCTCATTTTAAAGGAAATATTAAGCATGTTCTAAGTCAGTTCAAAAATTACAGGGCGGAGAAAGAGTTGCTGAGATTATTCAATTAATTATTCAGTCAAAATATTCTTTAATTGTTGCACGTTTAAATGTGTCTCAATTCATCTGGCAAAATCAAACCATTTAAATTTGCACCGTATTTTAAGTTAAGGATTAAAATATGTTTTATTCCTTTTTTATTTATACTGTTTATTTTGTATATTAAATTACTTTGTATTCATTCCTAATAGGTTACCGTTATTCTACAAATTGATTCAAACAAAAAGAAAAAATGTTATAAAAAGTTTTTTTATAATTTCTCGTAATTCTAAATTATAATTAATTAATAAACAAACATGTAATACTATTAACCTCGATGTGATATTGTTTATAATTTGCTATTCATATTTTTCTTATTAGAATTCCTTTTCAGGGGTTGGAGCGCTACAGGCTCGGGTTTGAGCTTTTCAGAAGCGTTTTGTGGAGGCGGCTGTGTGGATTTGGAAGGGGGTTCGGGTTAAATCCTCTATTGGAGAGTTCCGCGTGAGGTCCAGCCAGGGCTCTTGTAACTGCACGTGTCGGGAATCTGCGGGGACAATACCGCCGCTCAAAGGCTCCGGGACACGCGCATGCCCCCTCACATCGGAATAAAAGACAGAAGGTGGTTCGGGGAGGGTACAGACCCAAGCCCACGGCTCTGTGGCACCATGGCCTCATTGCTGCAAACAGCATACTGGCAAGACTACAGCTGGGGCACCTGTTGCGATTTTCCCTTAGTACTCCAGGCTCCATAATGATGCTTCCTGCTTAACGGCGGCGCGTGGTGATGAGACTGCTCTTAATGAAGAGATTTGTGTGTCTTTGTTCCCAAGCACAAGACCATACACAATTTGAAGCATAAACCGAGTCTACTGCTTCCTCGCATGTGCAATCACATTATTACCAGCCCAGTAAACTACACTCATTAGAAAAAGAGCACACCAGTAATGGTTATGGCACATAGTAGATTAGGGCAAAACAACAACAACAACAACAACAACGACAAAATACTATACTATGATACAATGACCACATTTTGAACTATGCAGTAAAGGATTAGAACTTCTCAATTTGTCTGTATCTTTCTTCAGGGATATGTTACTTTTGTACTCAAGTCAAGTTCACATTGGATCCTCTTCTTTAACATAAATCCCCACTTTACTGCCTTCCCGAATTATTAAATAAATTTACTTAAATGTTGTTTGCTAATAATACACATTGTGTTTTATTCAAAAATCACTTTTAATTTTTTGCATGTTTACAAGGAAATAAAATGCCTACAACCGAGTCTCATAACTGTGCATTGTTCCTGGCCTCTCATCCCCTCAGGGCTGGAAACCAGTATCAGTGTGGCAATACTCACACAGGTCACAGGTCATTTAGGGGCAAGAGACCTCTCACATCCCAAGGAGATGGCCTTCATGTCAGTGGGCATAAAAACATCAAAACGTCCTTCATGTTTATACAGCAATGAGTACATAGCTACACATTCCACTCAGTCAAAGACATGGCTGTGGATGGTCAAATGATCCATACAGACTTGATCTATTCTCATGAGTATCCAAATATCACTGGTGTACACTGAATACCCAGAAAGATCTGATTACTACATATTATTTTAGCTATTTGGTCAAGGTACATGAAAAGAAATGTTTCTTTACTTATTTTCATTTAAATCTAGTCACTGATTGTGGTGCAACTATTTTGCAATAGTGATTACTTATTTATGGGCTCAAATGTGCAGCACTGCCTCCTCTCCCTCAGCCAGAGATGCAGAGAACAGCACTCTGGGACAGAAAAGCGTCTGGCAGATTAAAAAGAATGGACAGAAGATGAACGAGCAATCCCAAGACACCCAAAGAGTCACAGGGAAGCCCCAGTAGCTCAATGGAGAGACCAATTAAACAATAACTGCAAGTTAATGACCAACAGAAGGTGGGATGGTAGGGGAATAAGTGATGAGTCAGACAGCATGTGAAGACCAAGAGAATCCTATAGAGGGCCCTGCACAAGACCAAATATACAGTATGACTCGACAACATTGAGACCCTTCCCACATTATACTGTATAACGCAGGAAAATATCACAATTTTTGTTAAGATTTAAAAGGCATAACCATGCAGTTTTATTTCAGGATATTTTTATTCTTCTGCATATTTTTATTATTGATATATTTGTCTGGCTGAGGAAAGTAGACATTTCTGTGCTTTGGATGTCAGTAAGACCAGTGGAATACCTGGATTCTTGTTTGAGCCTAATTCTCTGGTCTTATCTTAAACAGGGATTAGCTGATGAGTGCTGACAACTCCCTACACCTGCCCACCACAAAATCCACCTTCAGATCAGTACAATCCTTCCCCTTAGCACCCAAACCTAAAGCTTCACACCTTGACTCTTGAAGAGACCTGAAAGACCTTCTGACAGCAGTGCAGAGTGATTAAGCTGACTAATGATCTGTTGGGGAAATAGAGGCTTATTTTGAGTCTAATTGAGTATACAGATGACACATATTTGGCACTGCCCAAGCAATTAACTCATTAAAAAAATGGGTAAAGAATTTGAATAATTTGTTGCAAAATTGTGAAAATAAATGATTGGATAATAAATTGGAAAATATATTTTTGAATGCAAAAACAGAATTAATTTCATGTCAGTAAGATGTCCGGTGTTAATATGTAGTCTTTCCAGAAATCTTCTCCAACACGTGAGCTACAGACTGTAACATTAGAAGGGGTTTTAATCTATTCTTTCGGTCTGCACAATAGAACAGTATTGATCTCATTGTAAATTCCTTAACATTGTTCTCAATTTGTACACCCACTTTAGATTCTTTGTCTGATAGAACTAAAGCTGCCCTCATCTCAAGTCCCCCCCTCCTTCACAACCCTCCTACAGTCAGTTTTACGATACAGCAACCTTTTTTGTGTGCTCTCTTGACCATGCAGTGGAACCACAGTGTGCCAGGAATGCTAAGAGTAAAGACCCCTTGGGTCTCTTCAGTGTGATGGCAGGGGCTTCCTCCTCTTTTGCCATGAGTCTCCCCCTAATCTGCATACTTCAACATAGACAGTCCCGATTTCTTTGTCCTCACTTGCTGTGTGTGTGTGAAGGTGGAAATGAGTCAATTAGAGTTTTACACCTTGCTCTGAGCAGAAAGGTGGATGCCCCATGTTTAGAAGATTGGCCTAAAGCATGCTGCACTCTCTCCAATTTGGCAAGAGTGTTTATGATGCTAATAAGTGAAGGTCTTTTTTGATTTGCAAGTGAATAAGAAAACAAATGTTGTTAGATTGAGGGATGGATACATAATACAAGGTGGAATACCAATAAATATCAGGAACAAGATTTGTAAGTGTTTTAAAACATTAGATATTGCATGGATCCTGTACTTTGTAATGTTTACAGGTTTGTGGTGTTTACATTTACATTGTAGGGAACTGATCTCTGAAACAGGAAAAAGTCACTCATGTAGCACTTCAGTGAGCAATGCAGTTTGATTACGTATATATCGTCCTTTGGTTACAGAGTAATGCATTGCCCCGCTTGCTGCATCACTGGTTCAGTCATTTGAGAAGCACGTCCACCTGTACTGTGAGTGCAGATGTTCCTGTGTGGCAGATTAGGCATATGTCATCCATAACCTGAGGAAGAGGCCAGCCCTCTGGTTTGAGGCTTAAAAATATCCACTTTAGAACGTGAGGCAGACAAAGACACAGAGGGCACTTGCCTGAGGGCGGCCTGTTCCGGGTGGCTGCCTGCAGTATGTAAAGATACCTTGTCTTCATTTGTAATGGAAAGCCACTGACACACACCTACGGCCAGCCTCCGCCTTCTAACTCTCTCACACAAACATGCATTTCAATAGTTCAAATTTTCCTTTGTATAACCACCATGCCCTGTGTATTCCCCATTTATAGGTAAACTAATGTGTGTGAAGAAAAGGAAAAGGGATCCATTGGTATTGTTCTTTTTGAGTCAAATACTCCTGCAATGATCAGGAGTTTGGATGACCTTTGAAACACCATTGAATGACCCAACATTATAAAACTGCTATCAGCTGCTTTAATTTCTCAGGTTAATCTAACTGTAATGCGTGTCCCCAAAATGGTTGGAATATCTGACAGTTTTGAACTTCTGGGAATATTTGCAAAAACTGCTGCCTTTATACAAACAATTAAAAGTGCCTCAATATTTCCTTTAGTGTACTGAAGTTAAGGTTAGATTCATGTATAGCCATAGCATTAAATAGCCACATTAATTTTTAGTTATGTCTATGGAAGTTCCTCAGGATAGTAAGACAAAGGTGTGTGTGTATGTGTGTGTGTGAGAGAAAGCTTGAAACGGATGCTCCTCAAAAGTGGCTTTAAAGTGGCTGGCAGTAGGTTACAAGTGCTGTAGAGCATGTTAAGTGGCGTCTCATTAGCCTGGAGTGGCTCAGAGAGCAGGGCCGCTGACAAAGGTGGAGCACCATCTACCTGAATTGCTACGCACTGTCACCTCCGACCGAGCTGTCCCCCCCTCCAGCACTACCTTTCTCCAGGGCCAAGAGGAACAAGCAGATGCCCCAGCGCTCGCCGTGGCAGGAAAGTGTCAATCAAAAGGGTAGCCATGCAGATGCCCATATACACACTATATGGACTTTGATGCCCCTGTAAATAGATGGCTTTTTTTGCCCCTCTCCCCACTCTGAGGAGGCAGTTCCTCAGAGACTGCTGATAAAAATCAGGGAAATTCAATCCAAGCCCGTGCTTTGGACAAACAGATGTGATTTTTTTTCTTTCTCTCCCTCTTTCTCTGGAATACAAGATAACCTTTTCCCCTTCTCTTTCCATATCGCAGTGGCTCTGCACCTGTATCGACACCACTAGTAACAAGACTGATGGCATGGCTTCCCTCTGCACCGGTCTCTGGTGACCTATAATTACCGACCGAGAAATATCCACTTGATTGATTCCATTGCAAAAAAGTTCTTTTTGATAGGATCACTTATCTACTCTAGCAAATTGAGTTGCTTCCAAGATCCATTTCTGGATTTTTTACTTTTAAAAGACAGAAAGAAAAGAAAAAGAACCTGAAAATGGTTCAGTTGGTTAACTCTATATAGTGCAGTACTACCTTTAGGTAAAGTAGCAATTTTTATTTCTTTAAATTATGCTTACTTGGTATATTTTATGGCAAATAACATTACAGATTTTTTTTGTAATGCATACCTTAGAGGGTTAATGGTACAAAGCACCTGACAGCAGACAAAAGTAACATGTCCCTTGCTGAATTAAAATGCATGTCCTTCAGATAATTTTGCTATTATAGAAAAAAACATAAATTTCACATTTTATTAAAAGGTTTGCGTATATGATTATTTGAAAAATATGAGAGAAAATATCTGAAAGTCCATGGCAACATGTTGGACATGTGAACTCAATATGTGAAATACATGTAAACAATATGCAGTCACTTTAAAAAGTATTATTCATGTTAAAAAAGTATTTTCACTGCTTGTGAAAATAAAAAGTATGCACTACTTGTGAAAAATGTGTCCCATTAGATGTAAATCACATGAATCGTGGTGTGATTTTTCACATATGAATTTTGTCAATGTGTACAATTTGTTAAGACATTTCATTGTCCAATTTAAGTAGCCTCTCAGTGGATTATTTAGTTGTCCTTTTGTAAGCAGATGTGGGTTAGTGTGCATTTTACAATACACTCTATATAATTTTTATAGGCCTGCTCACTGTTTTTATGATACTGTATAAGTGCATTTATCAGTAATCTGTTTGCTGGAGGTCTGCTGCCACTAGTGCCTGCTGCCTCACCATCCTCAGAGGAGTCATCTCGTTTTTACTGTCTGGGTCATCACTGGGGCCAGGCCATGACTTTTTTCATGAGAACTTAATCAGGGGAAAGAAGGTCAAGCCCTCCCCCTTGTCTTCAACAATTACCATGAAATTCTTAGTGTCCACACTGCCGAGGGTTCCCCAAATTTCGGGGTGTCATCCAGAGGGCGACGGCTCTGGCTGTGCGCCTCCCTCTCTCTCTCTGCCCCTCTCTATCCACCACAGTCAGCCCCACTGTGCTAAAGTAGATGGTGCAGGCAGGCTGCAGATGAACTCATGACCCCTGCAGTCTGCGCATGGCAGCAATTTCCAGGGTAGTAAAAATAACCATGGCAACCAAGATGCAGCCTGTAGTCGGTCTTGAAGTCACCAGAACACTTAAGAAGTTATTTCTGTGGAGCCATTTGAGAAGCATTGCATAGTATGATGTCCACTCCAAAAAGTCTGTTAACTATACAAAAATATGCAACAATGGAGATTTATCAAGCTGCAGTATTTCATTTTTATTCTAGATATTAATTTCAAAGCCAACAATCAACAGTAATGCACAGCATTTTCTACCTTGCATAAGACCAGTGAATGCCTCCCATTCATTTCTCTTTCAGTTTTTGAAAGTTGTTTGGTTTAAATTCACCATGAAGAAAAGTATAAATCAGACATTTAGACTGGCCTGCTGCACGGCCAAACAATGCCTTGTGGAGAGGAGAAGAAGAGGGTAACGCCATAATGTAAAATAGTTAAAAGCTTATTAGAACCATTGAAAGGCAGCATGATTTCCACTTTGTTTCGGAACACCCAGAGCTCAGCCTTTCAAGTGATTGTGAAGGGGGCAATTCAAATCTCTTTGGGTCCATATGAATGAGGGCCTCTTAAAGCTCTTTTATAAGCCAGCAAATTCCCCACAGGCGTATGCCCTTTAGCTCCATTACTGATTTACCCAAAGCATTCATCTCTAGCCTTCTGCTTCTCCTCTCCCTATTGTTCTGTCTAGTTAGCCAAGCACCTGACAACTCTAGTACCAGGCTTTCTGAGCTGCTTAAAAAGTGCAGGCCTGAAATAACGGTGAATATTTCTCTATGTCCCTTAAGTCTCTGGAATTAAGCCTTTACACAATCTCACACTGGATAAAAGTTGCAGAGTGATGGCTGAGGTAATGTGATTGATTCCCTTCATCCACGGGGTATAAAACTGCGTAATGTTAACACAAATAGTGGAATGAGGCGGACCCTTCTCTGGACAAAAAAGGGGGGGGAGCTTGATCCTTTTCTTTCTTTTCAGCTAGAGAAAGAAGTGAAAAAATTCCAAGTGGGCCCATTGCCTCTATACTTAGATTAATTAGACACCCCTTAAAAGCCATTCAGCTGCAGTTCTAAAATGGGTCCAAGTTACATTATGTAAAGTTTTCGGAGTGATTTGCATTTGTTTGTGTGGATCAGGACAGGGCTGAGAAGCACTCAGACAGAGAGAAATAAAAACAAAGACAGGGTAAAATATTCTTTTAAAGGGCTTTACAATGTCTTCTGTTTTTCTTACTTGTTGAAGTTAACAACTCTCAAAAATGTGAATGGATTCAAAGAAATTAATAGCATTGTAATGCACTCCAAACTAGGTAATATGGTCTTATTATGTAATGGTCTTATTATCAGAACATGTACATCATAACTCCAGCACATAATAATTACCTAATATAAGAAGAATACTGATGAAAAAAAAATAATAATATTTTTGTAACAATGATATCAGTTCTTTGAATCTTTGAAATTATTATTGAACATTAAACAACCAGATAGGAAACTGTTTATTCCATAATTATTATTTTTATTTCACAGAATATTCATTTTAATACATGCCATTTTGAAACATGGTGTTTGACTATAATGGTGTTGCATTGTACAGATTTCAGATGATGCTCAGATGTAATTTCTTTTTTAATTATTTGAATGCATCTTCAGATATAGAAATTATTGAAAACTAGATAAGTAGTATAAGCTGTGCTTCAGATTTTTGTTTGCATGTCCCTTAACTTTGTGGTTTTGTAAAAATATTTTAAAAAGTTGTGCAAATACATATCAGTGCACATATTAAATGTTTCATGGTTGTCTAAAGAATATTTTGTAGCATATTAAAATAATATCCATTATGCCACAAGCAGTGATCTGCAGTGTCCCAGCAACCTTTAGCATATGACCTGGCATAAATAAGAATATGACCACCTGAAATAAGAATATGAACTTTTTCTAGACTGTAATTATAAAAATGAAAGTTCACAGTTAGTATATTTACACTCCTGTTTATGCACATCATTGGGAGTTTTGTATATATCTTTCACTTGTTGTTTTTGTTGCCAATATTTGAAATGCAGGTAATGCAGATAATGTGTGCATGGTGTCGTGTGATGGATTGGTGTCCCATCCAGGGTGTAGGTGTCAGATCCTCTACAACGCTGGTCAGGGTAACGTGGTTACCATTTTGAGTGTGACATGTTTTTGGTACTGATGCATCTAAGCTATATTTCTTTATGAACTATTTGCAGGAAAAAGAGCAACAACAATCTTCTGATCTGTGCAAGCTTTTAGCATCAATCAGGAGCATCATTGAATACTTCATTAACTTTTGATGAATGTGATTTTGTTAGATTAAATAGTGGCCATGAAAAGAAACAGACTTTAACCCTTGTATGGCGAAACTGACCCATTTCTCATTATTATAAATATATTGAAAATATATTAAACAAATCTTTTTTTTCACCCAGAACTTGGCTATCGTTTGTCAGGAACAAACATATACAAAGGCCAAAAATAATACACCCTCAATATACATGCATTGCATCTTCTGAGAGTGACAAATGGTTGAAAAGAGTGCTTGAAAAAAATAGTCATAGTAAATATGAAATTAGGGTGACATGGTGGCTCAGTGGGTAGCACTGTCTCCTCACAGCAAGAAGGCCTTCGATCCCCGGGTGGGGCGGTCTGGGTCCTTTCTGTGTGGAGTCTGCATGTCCTCCCTGTGTCCGCATGGGTTTAC
>JAOVYV010000035.1:15151448-15161688 GCA_025674545.1 Hassar affinis | reverse complement strand
AGTTTTGCTCAAAATATTGCAATGCACACAACATTATGGGTGACATACCAGAGTTAAAAAAATAATTGTTGGTGCACAATCCAGTATCCAGTATAGAATATTTCTTTTGTGAACAGCCAGCCTTCTCAGCAATGACTTTCTGTAGCCTTGTGGAGGGTGTTGATGATCGTCTTCTCGACAGCTGTCAAGTGAGTAGTCTTCCCTATGATTATGGTTGTTGAACTAGTTCAAGACATACATAGCACATACAGTATATACTGTTTGAGATACTGGATTTCTGATTTTCATGAGCTGTAAGGCATAATGATCAAAATTAACAAAAAAAAGGCTAGAAATATGTCACGTCATAGGTAATTAATATAAAATATGACAGTTTACATTTTTCAATTATCATGTCAATTTTTGCTTAAAAAGTTAATGCTGGCAATGATCAAAAGGTATCAGAACACACAGTGCATTGCAGCCTACTGTATATGGGGCTATGCAACCAAAGATCAGTCACAATGCCCATGATAACCCCTGTACACCACTGAAAACACCTACAATGGGCACAGGAGTGTCATAACTGGACCATTGGAGAAATGGAAGAAGATGGCCTGGTCTGAAGAAAAATGCTTTCTCCTGGTATTCATATGGATGTTACTTTGACATGTAACACCTACCTAAACATTGTTGCAAACCAAGTACACCCCTCCATGGCAATGTTAGTGCCTAATAGCAGTGGCCTCTTTCAGCAGGATGATGCACCCTGCCACACTGCAAAAATCTGTTCAGGAATAATTTGAGGAACATGACAAGTGTTCAAGGTATTGGTTCATTTATTGTTCAAGGGAGTCCCCACTTTACAACCTAAAGGATTTAAAAGATCTGCTGTTAATGTTTTGCTGCCAGATAACACAGCACACCTTCACAGGTCTTGTGTCCATGACTCGATGAGTCAGAGCTCTTTTGGTACAGGGGGGACCTACACAATATTAGCAGGTGGTGTAAAATTTATCTTAGTGTAATGTATGGTCTTTGCCACACTACTGTGTCAAATGTGCATTCACGCCAGCTACTCCCCATAGTTTTATTGATAATCTCCCAGTATTATCAAGTTTGATTGGATTGCTGTCTAACGTCACAGAACTTAATCAAGTGACAGAATGCCTAAAGTCAACGTTTCCTCTTAAAAGAAAATAATAAGAGCAAAAAACTAGTACCCTGGTATGATGATCACACATGCACCAGAAAAAAGACTGTTAGCAAATTAGAAAGTAAGTGGTGTCAAACTAAATTGGTAGTATTTCAAACAGCTTAGAATGAGACGCTCTTGAGCTATAGAAACGCTCTTAGTGCTGCTAGATCAACAGAACAACTATAATTGAAGATAATTTTAAAAATGCTAGATTCTTATTTAATACTTCAGCAAAGGCCACCACAGAAGCCTGCACATCATCGAGATATAGTAGTGATGACTTCATGAATGACAAAATTGAAAATTGACAAAAGGTTCATACTAACTTAACCTCAGACAATCTGATATGTGTACTTGTGTACTAGATCCTTTACCTACACATTTCTTCAAACATATAGTACCTGAAACTCAAAAAACTTAGCTCTTAACTCAAAAAACTCTTAGCATAGACTATAGCAGTTATCAAACCTCTGATTAAAAAACATGACCTTGACCCCTGTCAGCTGTCCAAATATAGGCCACTATCTAACATTCACTTTATCTCCAAGATCCTAGAAATTTTTGGAGTACAGCAGTTATGCTCATACCTACATAGGAATAACATTCATGAAATTCATCAGTCAGGATTTAGGCCTCATCATTGCACAGACACTGTGCTGGTTAAAGTGGTAAATGACTTACTACTGGCCTCTGATCATGATTATGTGCCTTTGTTGTGTTAATTGACCATAGTGCAGTTTTTGACACCATCAATCATACTGTTCTCCTTTATAGATTAGAAAATGCTGTTGGAGTTAAAGGAAGTGCCCTCTCCTGGTTCTGGTCCTATTTGACTGACATCAGTTTTTAGATGTTAATGGTGAGTTATACTAAGGTAAAATGTGCTGTTCCACAAGGTTCTGTTTTAGGCCCACTGTTTCCACTGCTATGCTGATGAAACACAGTTGTATGTCTCTGCAAAGCCAGATAAGAGACACCAGCTTAATAAAGTAGAGGAATATACTAAGGACATTAGACACTGGATACTGAATACTTTTCTTCTACTTAATTCTGATAAGGCAGAAGTATTTGTACTAGGACCACAGGTAGCTAGAAAGATGTCTGATTACATAGTAACTCTGGCTGGTCATTCATTTGAAGCTCATGTAAATAATATTGCTAGTATAGCCTTGTTTTGTCTCAGACATCTTGCTAAGATAAGCAATTTGATGTGGCTTAACAGAAACACAGAAAAATTATTACTAATTAAATCATTGCCAAAACTAATTTTGCTACTTTTAGGTTGCATTATTGTAATGCCTTGCTGTCTGTATGTTCCAGTAGGTGTATAAACAAGCTCCAGTTAGTTACTCCAGCAAGAGTCTTTACTAGAACCAGAAGATATGACCACATCACCCCTATCCTATCCACACTACATTGGCTTCAGGTCAAATTTCACATTGATTATAAAATACTACTATTAACATATAAAGCTGAATGGTCTCATGCTGCAGAACCTGAGTGAACTGAGTCTGTTATGATCCTCCATGCCTACTTAGATCAAAAGGTGCAGGCTCTCTGTTGGTACTTCATATAATAATAAGGCTACAGCAGGGGGCAGAGCTTTCTCTTAAAAAGCCCCACAGTTATGGAACAGCCTTCCAATTAGTGTTTGGGACTCTTAATAATTATCTAATAATTTGTATTCTTTGCTCCCCCACCTTTCTCTTTCTCTCCCTTTTCCCTAATCCTTGAGCCTGGTTCCTCTCAAGATTTCTTCCTCTTAACATCTGAGGGAGTTTTTCTTGCCATCAGTGCCCCCACAGGATGCTCATTAGGGATAAGATTTATGGATACAATTTATATATGTTAAATGATATATCTGGATTTTATGTCTTTGTAAGGTTGCTTTGGGACAATGTGCATTATTAAAAGCACCTTATAAAATTGAATTGAACTGAGCTGAATTGGTGTTAATGTTATGGCTGATCAGTACACACACATACACACACACGCACTCACACACACACACACGTACACACAAACAAACACATTCTAATCACTAAGCTGATGCTTTTTCAGCCTTCACAAAGGCGTCTTTAATACCCAGAGTGGTTTTTACGTGTGGAGTGATGTGCGTGAAGAGACTCAGCTGTCCCTCTGATGCCTCCTATCTGGAGAAGCAGTGGGGGCAGTGATCAATAATGCTGCCAATCAATCCTTCCCTCACTCTTTCTTATTCATGTCTGAGGAGCTCACTTCACTCTCAGTGTAACACTTCTCTTGCAGATTGGGCTTCCTGTGCTCATTATTGTAGGACCAGGGGAGATCGTTGATCACTCTCCAGGCTTGGAGTAGGCCAAGCATTCATCATTAGTCCTGAAGAGCTGTCACTTTGTGCTTTTCTATTAGTTCTTTCCATGGCTCTGCCAAGAGAATAATTAACACACTTTGCTATGCACCTCAACCTAAGTAGTTCTGCCAGTTCTCTAGTACAGTAGGAGGAGATGGACTAAGGAAATTATTCTACTAATACTGAGTACTGAGCTGCATTGATATATTAATACAATGCTTTTCATTATAACTTCCTTTTTACTATATGGTAATCATATAGACACAGTAACACTTTTTTAAAGAAAAAATGTTTCCTATTTGTCACAATGTTTATTACAGCTTTCTACATTGTGCTGATAAACTCATCAACATTTGAATTAGATACAATTTATATAATGTAAATCTAAAAATATCAGAGCATAATTTTCAGCTACTTGACCTCTCAATCACCACTGACATGCTCACAGTCCATTTGGTGTGATTTAAGTTGACAGCCTCAAATATTCAGTAGATTACACCAAACACCAGAATTCAACCATTTCTGACTATGAAAACTGTGTAAATTTGTATGTACACTTTAGTTATTTCCACACTTGCCTACTGCAACTTTCTAAATTTGGTTCTCCCACTATATTTACATTTTCATTAATTCCTATCGTGCAATGCAATGGCTGTCACATAATTCAAGTATAGAGGAAATGGGGACTTGGCATGATCTAGACTGAGGCTTTCTGAGCTTTCCTGGACTATTTAAGTCCTCAAGGGCCAAACCTACAGGCAAGGTTACCAGGCTTAAGGTTCCAAATCTCTCTGGCCATTTGGAACAATAGATCTGCTCATGGAGGACACTGGAGTATGTTATGACCACCAGCAAAATCAGTAGTGGAAACCAAGGTCATGCTGGTCATCTCAGGGTGATGGTTGGCTTGTTATATATCCAGAAAGTTTTGACTGCCTTTGTGAGTACTAGCATCCACAGCAGTAGCCAATACCACACATGGTGGCCTGGATGAATCTGATTAGCGTGCATAATAATGCCTGCAACACATGGGGGGGTGACATGACTTCAGTGTTAGGGCACTCCTTTCTGCATTCACTATGAAACTGAGAGATGTAATATAAGCCAGGAGGTGGACATGTTCCAAATGGCTTTCTCTATGATGGGGGTAGCTAGAAGAAAATCATCCAAGTATGACATTATCCTGATGCTGCTGGCCATCACAAGTGAGGTTACTTTAAAATCTGACAAAAACACCAGTGGCATTAAATAGATCAAAATATCCATCATCTTAACTGCTTATTCCTTCACAGGGTCACAGGAGAGTCAGTGCCTACCCGGCAGCATAAGGGAAACAACCCTAGACAGGGCACCAATCCATTGTAGGGCACACACACTCATGCACTAGGGGAACTTTAGAGACACCAATTAACCTAACATGCATGTCTTTGGACGAAACTAGAGTACCCAGGAGTAAACCCACGCAGACACAGGGAGGACATGCAGAAAGGAACCAGACCACTCCACCTGGGTATTGAACCCAGGACCTTCTTGCTGTGAGGCAACAGTGCTACCCACTGAGCCACTGTGTTGCCCTTAGATCAAAACATGGAACTTTAAACTAGAATATCAGCCCTTGGAAGAGAAGAATTTGAAAGAGTCTGTTCTGGGGTGCTGGGGACATGAAAATAGGAATTGTGCATGTCCACCAACATGAACTTGTCCTGTGGTTGCGCAAATCGAATGACATCTAACAAACTTAGTCACAGACACAGCTTGGAGGAACTACAATGGACAAGACAACGCCAAGGGAAATGGAGACCAACAGGTAGAATGTGAGGTAAATGCCACTTACATAGAAGACAGAAACTACACAGTACAACACAAACACTGCAGTAAATAATACAGTAGCTAATAGAGCTAACAGATGCCATAGTGTTCTGCAGCATTTAATATAATAAAATGCTATGCATGTATGAATAAGCACTCAGCAGGGTCAAAGAGAGGAGATAACATGAGAGGAGGATATTATAGGTAACCTGTACCTCCAGCTATAGTGGTCCAACATATATACAGGGTGATAAGAAGAAAGAGATGGACCTTCATCATAGAGCATCAATGGACCTTCATCATAGAGCAAGCTGCAACAACTTTTGGCTAGAAGGCCATTGTTTCCTGTCATTGTTGTAACACTAGGATGCAATAGTGGACACCAGTTGTCAGAGAATAAGGAGGTCTTATTAGTAATACTCATAAAAGGCTCTTCTGAGAGTTGTGTGACAGATGAGACCATACACAAGCTTAGTTGAGAATGTATGAGTGGTGGAACTGAGATTTACAGATGGAAGGAGAACTGTGTTAGGGTATCTGCCCCATGATCAGAAGGTCCAGGGTTCGATTCCCGTGGCTGATAGGACGTGGCGGAGGTGCCCTTGAGCAAGGCACCTATCCCCAAATGGCTCCCCAGGCGCTGTGGCTAGGGCTGCCCATTGCTCCAGGCATGTGTGTTCACTGCCCCCTAGTGTGTATTCACTAGTGTGTCTCACTACATGGATGGGTTAAATGCGGAGGTTCAATTTCGCTGTGTGCAAGCACAGTGACAAAAATGTCACATACTTATTTGAATGCAGCAGGTCTTCTCACTTGACATCAGTGCCACTAATGCCCCAGAGCTGAATGAGGACAAATAAATTGTCCCCCTGTATTATTTTTTATTTTGTACATCATTAAATTATAAATAGCATTTAAGATGTCAGTTACATTCCTATATTTGAGTAACAGGCTATACACCTTTATTCAAGAGATCACAATAGAGCACAGAGGTCAAGGAACTATACAACACCCTTTGTTTCACCCAGTGAAACAATTCTAAAGTATTTTTACAGGGTAGATTTTTGGTTGAACTTCTGAACCCTTTAGTCTGCTATCTAAACACAAACTAAAACCCCAATTCCAATCAAGGTGGGATGTTGTGTAAAACAAATAAGAACAGAATATGATGATTTGCAAATCTTCCTTTTCAACCCATATTCAATTGAATACACTACAAAGACAAAATATTTAATGTTCAAATGGATAACCTTTTTGGAACATTCCACAGGTGAACAGGTTAATTGGAAACAGGTGAGTGTCATGATTGGGTATAACAAGAGCATCCCCGAAAGGCTCTGTCATTCACAAGCAAGGATGGGGCGAGGTTCACCACTTTGTGAACAACTGCGTGAGCAAACAGTCCAACTGTTTAAGAACAACGTTTCCCAATGTGCAATCGCAAGGAATGTAGGGATTTCATCATCTACAGTCCATAATATCATCAAAAGATTCAGAGAATCTGGAGAAATCTTTGCAAGTAAGCGGCAAGGCTGAAAACCAACAATGAATGCCCTTGACCTTCAATTCCTCAGACGGCACTGCATTAAAAACCGACATCATTCTGTAATGGATATTACCACATGGGCTCAGGAAAACTTCAGAAAACCATTGTCAGTGAACACCGTTCGTCACTCCATCTATAACTGCAAGGCGAAACCATGCAAAGCGAAAGCCATATATGAACAACACCTAGAAATGCCACTGGCTTCTCTGGGCCCTGTTGAGCAACTGAAGTTGTACATCAAGCAAGAATGGGAAAGAATTCCACCTACAAATCTTTAACAATTAGTGTCCTCAGAAAGGTGATGTTACACAGCGGTAAACATGCCCCTGTCACAGGCATCAAATTCAAAATGAGTAAATATTTGCCAAAAACAATAAAGTTTATCCGTTTTAACATTAAATATCTTGGCTTTGTCATGTATTCAATTGAATAAGGAAATGGTGTTTTTATTGTTTTTATTTATTTTATTGCAAATCATCGTATTGTGTTTTTATTTATGTTTACACAAATAAAAACTTTATTTTTTCCCAACTTCATTAGAATTGGGGTTGTATTTAATATATAAATAATTCATATATAATTGTATATATGAAATTAATAATTCAATTATGAAATGAAATAATTCATATATACTGTTAATAAATGGGGAAGATGCCTCCCTAGGTGTTTATCTTGCCTAGAGAAATATTTAGTATTTTAGAATATTACAAAAATACTTTTTTGTGTGTTTGTTGATTTGTCTTTTCCTTCAATATAGAATAAAAAGACAAAATGTCAGTCAGACCAGCCATCAGAAAACCCAATTTCTTTAGTGAAACTTAATCTGTGTGCATTGGTCCAGAACACTCTGCCTTGTTAGGATAAGGGTGCAGAGGTGCCACCTTAAAACCACCCCTTTGTGTGTTTGGCGAAGGAAAGGATTATGTGCTGGTGTTTAAAGAGGCTGGAGAACCAACCCGCCCTTTTTTTAGAATACATCAATGGCTGCCATACAACACGATCTTGCTTTTTTTCTGCTTTAGGAATCCATGGGCTTCACCAATCAGGTTGCTCTAGTCACCTGGAGTCTATGCCACCCAGCAGGATATGCTTTCATCTTTTGTCATGAAGCAGGGAAGGGGCGGCTTTTTTTTTTGCCATGCAGCTGGTTTTGGCTCCCAAACCTCCTCCAAACCCCATGTAGCTGTACCAACCCCCAAATTCAGGAGGATACAACTCACTCGTTGGGTCAACCATAACCCTAAAACCACAAAGATGCTAAAATGCAAATATTAAAAATTTCTTTATTATTTTCTTTATTATCATTATTCAGATATACCTTTCCATCTATTTTCAGGTATCTTTATATCTGTTCGCAGAGTCGAATGCAGTTATGTTCAAGCTACTCAAGGCAAAGTTAGTGAAATCCAAAACCATGCTCTGTTAAATGGTACTCCCGTGCTTCTCTTTCTGAGGGCATGCAGCATCAGGGTGCAGAGTGCTGGACTCTTTTTATTGGATAAGTGGAGTGCCTTTGTGCTTTTGAACTGGCGATAGCCCGTCGGGCTCTTAATCACTGCCTCTCCGAGGTAACCAGTGTTCTGAGAGCGGGGATAAAAAGCCACTGCCTATTCAAGAAGCTGTTGATCTAGACCTCATTGTGCTTACCACTATGGCTTGGGCAAGCAAGGTAAACAAATGGCAAACAAAAGGCGGTGCTTCACAGCAAAGCAGGCTCTGTGGGAGGTTCACATCCTGAGAGCAGGCCAGGCGCCCGGAACCCCATGACAATTGTGCTGGTGTCTCACCTATGTGGAGTGTGCACAGTCACCTGCCAGACAGCCACTAACTCAGAGGAAATCTAGCAGCTTTGGCACAATTATCACCTTGATCATGCAGTAATGACTCCCAGAAGAACACAGCTGAGAAACAAATCCTAAAAATTTCCTGTGACCTCATGACACAAATCATTATTTGGCACCAGTAGTATGATTCTCTTTATTTGTTGTTTAGTTATATATATCTAATAATCCAGTGATTTCTATTTACAAAAAGAGAAAGCTAGAATACACTATAATATGATTCTCATGCCAATGTGCTGTAAATCCTTTTCAGATCAAAGGCAGCTGGTCATGTGTTAAACATAAGTTAATTATATACTGCAAAATAATTATGAAATAAAAATGATTTCATTGTAATATGCACTTGGAAGTCATTTACTTAAAAATGTTTTCAAATACATTTTGTTTTACATATACTGTATACTTCCTGTGCATAGGGCACTGACCAAATGAGTCTCTATTCAGAGCTTTTGGCAAGCATGGTAACCTGAGGCTTGGTTGCTTCATATTTTCATACTGGACATAGGTTCATGTGCCCTGGACACGCCCATTTTAGTCAGGAGTGTATTTGAGGAGTTTGAGGAGATGACCTGCCAAGTTTCAGTTTTCAAAATTCAGTTTTATCTTTACAAAAAAACCCTTTCACAAGACCTTCAAGGAAAAAAGGCTAATGCAGCTTTGATCAGATCGACCCAATTTACAGATTCAGCAGCAGGTAAGTGATTAAAATGTCTAAATATATTAAATGTCTAAAGGTGACTAAATAGACATTAAAACAAAGATTTGTGTGGGTTTAGTGGCGTCCACACTTGATAATAAACACTCAAAATATTATATGCTTTAACGTTTACATTTTTTATTTTTTCTTATTACCTGTAAAATTGGTATTTAACCTTCAGCCTTGCATTACTGACTGTATGATTTTCAGTTTGTTTGTGTTATGTTTCAGATACCTCATGTCTGTTTAGACGTGTAGGTACAGACGCTTGTTTCGCTTGCTTGACATGTATGATTTCATTGTCTAAAGTTTTAAAGCATTACTTACTCAACTACATTATTTATGAAAAAATAAATAAATAAATAACAACTACACATACCACGTTGCATGAAGCAAAATAAGTATACCAAGCTTCAAAATTGTCACTTAGACACATTATTGGCTTTAGGTACAACTTTTATTATTGATGTTCTGCATTATCAAAAAGATTTTATATTTCCAAACGTTACTTTTCCAACAAAAAATTAAATATTACACAAAAATGTTTGTATATCAGTAAAGAAAGCAACACATTACATAACAGAAGACTTTTCAGACCAAAAAACACAATGAAGGCTGAAGTGTGACAGTCAAAGTCTCCAGAAGAGCTGTGGCAAATTCTCTGATATTTCCTTACAAAACTGCATACATTGGACATGGGAACACTGTTTAAGAAAAAGGCACACCAAATATTGACTTCCTTTAGTTAATTACTGTTTACTGGCATCTTTGCTTTACAGCGAGTCTTTGCATGTGCCTAAGACTTCTGCATCATACTGTACAGTAATGAGCTGGTAAG
>JAOVYV010000035.1:15133964-15144489 GCA_025674545.1 Hassar affinis | reverse complement strand
TCCACACAGAAAGGACCCAGACCGCCCCACCTGGGGATCGAACCCGGGACCTTCTTGCTGTGAGGCGACAGTGCCACCCACCGAGCCACCGTGTCGCCCACCAAAGGTAATTAAAAGGTAAAATTAAAATAATAAAAGGTTTCCTGTCCGAGTGGTATCATCATATTTGTATGCATATTTGTACCTTTAGCATGTATTTTTGTAACCTGGAAAGATGTATGTGGTGTACCTCTACTTTTGAAAGATTTAACAGTGTAACATTGCTTCTTATGTTGCTTAAATTACTGTAAAGATATAACAATACATGCTGAATGCCCAGTAGACATGCCCATGATAGTACCAGCCCAGCAACATGAAAAAGTACAGGTGTTACCTTTATTTTGGAAGTGTGTAAGCCAAGAAAGTCAAGTTATGTTTAATGTTCATAGCAGATGTTGAATATTCCCTTTGGCACCAAATTACAAATGACCAATTTACATTTCATGACCTTTTTATTATAAGGTTCTATCTCCTATTCAACCCAGACAGAACCTTATAATACTGTGGTCAAGATTGAATGTCATTCAATTTGAGGCATCATCTGCTGAGAAAAAGTAAAGCCTTAATAATATGATATTATTTAATAGATTGTATTTTTTGTGTATTTGTAACAAGCCATAAAACAGTGGGACAAGCAGATTTATTTACTAATACTATATAAATCTCTAACATGGCTAAAATATATTTAGAAGTTGATGTCACTAATATTTAGTCAGGGCTAACATACTATATATCAAGCCCAAATACAGCTTATGTGCAAATATTTTTAATGTACCCTCTCCGTGATTCAATGTATCCAGTGTAAATCAGTGTAAATGATTTCCTTACTTTATCTCATTTGAGCTTACCCTGCAGCAGTAAGTTTTTGTTCAGTGGAACATACAAGTCCATTTTCTAAAACCACTCATATATTTCAACATCTTCATTCGGTTTCAGTAAAAGATTGAGCAAAATCAAAACATTTGGCAGTTAGTACTCCACCTTTACAGTGTTTGGTGGCATGCAACACTGTCATAAGTCACAGATTACTGAGTAAACTACACATTGTTATGTTCTATAGCAAAAACTGGCAGTAAAACAAAAGTGCTTGCATACAGGTAATATTACAATTATACAGTAGCATAAACACGTTAAGTAAATAAGTAAAAGTCTGTAGGTTACTGTGCAAAATCAGTAAATGACTGTAGAAAGGTGGAATGCATTAAACAGTTCATGATTGTCAAGCCATTATATGCTGAGCCTACACTGCCCTCTACTGCCCCAGAGTCAAATAGCTGAACAGAATTCCTACATTAACTGCTCAGATACAGTATCATCTCCATTAATTCCTTCAGTATCAGAGTGCCAAGAAATGCAGGAAGACACATTAATAAATTAATAAATACAACAAACTGTACTTGTTGAAAAAAGTCCCAGAGCATGTACATGAAAGAAGCACATTACAAATGGATTAATTTGACATTTAAAATCAATCAATTTTAAGAAAATATTTGAAAACAGTTTTAGCAACATCTGTTGGATTACTTGAGATTTATGTATCCAAAGACAGCTTTATAAAAACCTCATTTTCTGTACATCATGAAGTAATTTGGCAGTCTATTAAAAAAAACAGCAGGATACTGAGTCAGTGAGTTTTAAAAAACATAATTATGAAAAATGGAGACGTTTCAGTTTGGTCTTTCAAGACTGCTTAAAATGAGTCAAGTTTGTTAACGCAAGCAGGTCATTATACCATGTGATTATTACATACCAGTGTGTAAAAGAATTACAGGTATTAGAATTTTCAAAATACTGGTAAATTTCATGTATGTGAAATAATATGACCAGCAGTCATGCCCAAAATCCTCATAATATTTTGTAAAAAATGCTTTTAATCAGAACTGCACCTCCTGACAGCATGATACAATACCAGTTTCTGATTCAGGATGCATGATTCAGGTGCAGCTGGTTATCTTCTCAGCAACTCACTATTCATCATCTTCTGGTTTCTTAAAAAGCGTTGAGAGTTCATGTAAAAGCAGCTCTTCTGAAGGACTACAGGATTTGCGCTCTGAAGAGGCACGTGGGTCCTCGTGCATCAGCTTGTCCAGAGATCCCTCTCCCTCACTAGACCGGGTCAGTTTTGGGATGACTGTGCGTTCCAGCGACCTGCTCTTCCCCTGGGTGAGGCTCTCAAAGCGTGGAGGCACCTCCAGACTCTTGGAATGGCCACTGGATAGAAAGCTGTTTTCCAGGGACTTCAGGACCTGCAAGCCAAAGTCACCAACCTCCTCATAAAGTGGCTCTGGGCTTTCATCCCTCTCTTCCAAGGAGTCGTGCTGCACCTTCATGGGCTGAACAAAGAAGCCAATCATTTGTACATGTTATAGTATGTTGTAGTTGTGAAAGATTTGAAACTTAAAATTTTATTTTAAATACATTAATTGTTTATGACTTGCATTTCCATAAAAATGTGCATTGTGACATATACTGACACAGTCCACTTTTTTTAAATAATGAATATTTTGGTGGGTTTTGTCCCAGGCCTGGGACTTATTAACAAAGGTGTTGGATTCATTCCTTGTGCCCCTGATCTGCACATCTGTCCATCTTTCCGAAACCTTACAGGTATGCTAGCATTTTGCAAATCATTTTACAGGTCTGGGAAATAAAAATGACATTTTTCATGATTTTTCCAGAATTTCAAGAACCATGAGAACCCTATCAGGAACATGTGCTTTAAAGTCAGGATCAACATCTTTCAAAAGACTTTAGCCTAAACAATGCAATACTTTCTGAGAATGTCTAGTCTTGTCATGGTTTACTTTTAGCAGTATGTGGAGTCAGATATACTCCTAATAAGTATAACACCTACCACAGTATCATGTAAATAGGAAACGTACCTGAGACTACACCCTAGATTAACAACACACCTAGGTAAGTTCTCAAAAACAACTGGCTATCTAAGAGATTATCTCCAATTATCAGATTCTATTTGTGGTGATTGGTACATTCACTGGCATTCAAGGTGATTTCAGGAGACTTCCTTCATTGATTTTAACCATTGGTTTGGTATCACAGTGACAACTTCTAGATAATTGCTAAATACACTGAGGACAAAAGAAAAAAGCCAGCAAACAATTCGCTTGCAAATGCTTTAGGCTCAGGAGTCACCAGAGGCTACCAGAGGCTACATGATTCCCTCCTACACCTCCACCCCATTTCCAAAACACAAGAGTTTTGGACAGAGGCCCCAGCCTGCCCTCAAGGCTGCGGTCACATAACAATGCAGTGGAACAATTCGTCCACCCTGCGCATCCTGTTATCTTCACCGAGTCAGCTCGACATCCTGATGGTGTCGTATCAGGAAACCTCAGTTCCCAAAAGGAATGGGAGGGTCAAGGAAATCTGATGGAATTCCTCAATTAGGGAAACACTGTTTTACAAAGGCAAAAGGTGTGTACCACAAGAGACAACATTTGATAGGTTTAGCAAATGTCATAATAAGCTACATATATAAAGAGATTTTTAAAAAATGTACAAAAAAAAGCTACATAACATAAACGTAGAAATTGTGTGCCATAATTCAAGAAATGTCCAAATTGCATGCAAGCAGCAGAATAATAAGCTCAAAACCATACTCACAAAGTACATCGATAGTGTCCTCCGATCATGAAGCTTCCTCTGCACATACACAACAAAACAACTGGTGAGCATAAAATCTTAAGATGGGTGAGTAAATTAGACACTAGAGGGTGTCAATGCAGAAAGACAGCGAAATTTAATATATTTGCATTACCAGTGTCTGATTAGCAGAAAGCATGGTGGAGTTGGTGTTGCTCTCTTCTCCACGGATCGGAACTAAGGGCATGGTGCCAAACTTCTGCTTGCAGATGTCAGATGAGGAGTGGCGTCTCATTACAGGAGGCCGCAAGTCGTCGTTCTGAAAAACAAACAAAACTATATGAGTCAAGTTCTAACAGTTTCAAGTTACCAATGAGCAATTCCGAAATGATATCCAATGAAGTTTGCCTAGCAACTGATATCCAAGTACCTAAGAAACAATATCCAATGTAACGTGTGATACCTGTGCTTTCAGAAGACTGGTCACCCAGTCCCAAAGCTCTGTTTCACTGGAACAACTCAGATACCTGTCAAGGTGAGGAAATTGATTACAACTCTATGCAAGCATTCCAACATGATCTGTCATGCATCCTATATAGCCTGATGAAATTTGATTGGATGTATTAAATCAAAAGAAAATACTTACATCTGATGTTTGTCTATCATCACAGTGAAACCCCATCTGCAATTTAACACAAGTTAATGGGAATGTCATATTTCTAAACAAAAATATCAAGAAACACATAATGGAGATGTAACAGGAAAATCATCTTACTCTGTTGGTGCTTTCAACTTCTTCCTTATTCCAATGTAAATCTTCATAGTTTTTAGTAGCCACTCTTTTTCAGGTTTGTTGGACTACAATAGTTAGAATAGAGAAAACATTTTGATTCACTGGGCTCAAGTTGTCTTTTTTCCAGTTCAATAGTATGTGGAAAAGCTGCTCATGACAGGCAGACCTACTTTCTTATCCTTCATTAGGAGTAATTTGTGATCCTGGATCTGGAACAGACGCTCCTGGAATTTGGTTCCTTGAAGAAGTTTGGGTGTCTCCTCTCGGCACTTCAGAACGCCAGACTTCACAATTTCACTCTTGTAGGCTTTGAAGCAAAAAGGCAGAAAACATTTCATTTCATATAGAATACAATTAATTACTGTATTTTTTAAAGTCCTTAAAGACTTTTGCTGATTTCATTTTCTTTTGAAAATATGTATTTAAATGTTAAGCATGTGAATGACTGCAAATAAGTTAATAGTCATATGAAATCACCTGTAAAGATGTCTATCACCTCTCCTCTGGGCACCTTCTTTACCAACAAATATGCAGAACTAGGATTAGCCATAGTGCACCACTGTAGTGCTTGTTCCAGAACCTTTTCTTTTGGGTGAAGAGGCCGTTCTACAAAAACACAACATAATTCCTCCAAAAAGTTGAATTATAAAGAATGCCCTGAAACACTACACAGTTTTGTGTTAATTTGTTGTTCCCTATTGAATATAGCATAACATCAATGAACGTCCCCAAACTTTTTGATTCAGTTTGGTTTAAGGTGAAAGTGCTCTTTATTATTTACCAAGCTCCCCATCTTCAATAGCTTCAAAGGTCATCCACACATCCTTTTCATCTGCCGGGATATTCCTCATATAGAGCACCTGGTTAGTCAGTTCCTCAGCACACATAGTGGGTGAAACCTACACACAGGCAGATGACAAAACAAACCTCCATCCACTAAAGCAGAATTTGGGTGGCTTATACAGTGTCCTTGTGCCACCATGTGGTCATAATGTGACACTGCATCTTTTACCTACAACGTGGATTCACATAATATTTTTAATTTCATTGTAGACAAATCTGTACTTACTTTCAGCGTGATGCAGCAGTCTGGAGTTTTCTCCTCTAGATAGACCTCAATAATCAGGTCTCCTGCCTGAGAGAGCTGAATCCAAAAATACATACATATTTAGTCCAAATATACTAGGTCTACTTCTTTATTATATGTTTATGTCAGAAGGGGTTGGTGAGTGACAGAAATATTATTGAACCTGTGTGTCCTTCCAGGTTGTGATGAGACTGATTTCCAGTTCGATCTGAGTTTTGTGTTCCTCATCAATCTTTAAAAGAAATGGAATTAAACAAACCTGAAGAAATCTGTCTCAAGTTACACTACAAAGATATCACAAGACTGTCATGCTAATACCACTCTGGTACAGTATTAAAATGAAATAATACACAGACTACATAAAAGAAGATCAAATAATATCATAAAAGGAATTATAAATGTCACAGGGCATTTCCACTGTTCCACTGTAACTGTCATTTGTTTTGTACAGTCACTGTGCTAGTTTAGGGCTGCCTGTGTGCTATCTAGTAAAAGGTCAATTTGAGAGCAATTATTTAAACAAATATTAAAAAGAAACACTACTGGGACAGATGGTATTCTGTATAACTGTGATTGTTAGGGCTATTCTCTGTGTTACATTGGGGAATGGATGGAGTCCCACAGTATTACAGACTTCTGGATTATAGTTTTACTCACATCAAAGACATAGAGATAGTTGTCAATGAGGTCCTCTACGATCTTCACTTCATGCTCTCCTTTCCCATCTGTCTGAAACAGGCTTGGGGCAAACAGCAAAGACAGGTTCTTTGTGCACATTTGGTTCAGGTCAGCACACTTCTGTACCCTGAGAAAGGAGAATATACAAAGAAAAATATATTTTTAAGAAGAGACATTCACAAACCCTCAATACTGAGCATGATTACAGCTTAAGTTTGAAACAGTATACTTTGAAATAGCCAACCTGTAGAGGTGACTGATGAGAGCAGCCAAAGTGGTGCGGTTGACTCGTGGCAAACCACGGATGAGCTCTTTATATCTATCCAGTCTCTGCGTCTTATTAGATATCTCTGCAGATTAAGAGAATTCATTGAGCAGCTCAGCATGCAGTGAAACTTTATATCCCTGATATTCAGATACATGCAGAGCAATACGATAAAAAAGAAACATGATAAAAACAATACTGACTGGCAGCCTCCTTCCAGTATGGGTGCAGATCTGCCATGAATATGGGGTCATCAATCTCACGGAAGAACCTCTTCAGCACATCTGTCACGTCCTCAATGAAATTATCTCCAATGCGGAGTTTCACGTTGCGGGCATCCTTCCGGAACTCCTCCATCAGAAGCCTGATTCTGGATTTGGCTCCATTTTTCCTGTAGATCCCTTCATGGCCCAGACCTAGAAGTACAAGACAGTTATAAGAGGATCATGAGATCCACACTTAGTTTGGTTTAAAGACCAAGTCAGTTCATTCGAAACACTTTCCAGTGAAAAACATGAGTAGTATATTCTTTCTACATTAAATACTTGACTATATTTTCTCTGTGTAATAAGAATTTCCTCTAATGCTAAAACAAAGGGTCACAGCCACACCAATGAAATACATACATAAGTTTTTTTCATCAAAAACTGTCTAATTCACCTAACTTGCATGTCTGCACTGTGGGAGGAAACCGGAGTACCCAGAGTAAACCCACACAGACACAGAGAGGACATGCAGACTCCACACAGAAAGGACACTCCACCTGGGGATCAAACCCAGGACTTTCTTGCTGTGAGACAACAGTGCTACCCACCGAGCCACCATGCCACCATTAACAAACTATGTGGCGTACATTTATTTTTATACAAATATCAGTGTGTCAGTACAGCAATTATGGAAACATTACAAATTTGTCACCCCAGACATCCCAGAATTTGTCATTTCTCTGACAATGAGAATAATGCCAAAAACAAAAATAAGTATATATATGCTGCCATATAGTCAGCAGTAAAATCCAGTTGATTACAGTTAATCCAGTTTAGCATTCACAGGCTAAAATACTACAGCATGATAAATCCTGTCATTACACTTAACTGCCTTTAAATGTAAAACGTTCTGCTGTTGTTTCTGTCATGTTTGTTTAATGTGAGCAACTGCTATGGAATTCATGAATAGAATTTACAAGTCTAATATATGATATGATCACACTTACAATATAACTATAACTGCAATTATAGCAATAAAGCTTGGCTGTAATTCAGCCTTATAAGTGGATTTAACTGAGATTTGCACTTGAAGAAAGAATTCATTCATATGTACACATGTGTCCTCACCATACTGTGTAATAAAAGCAATGCAGCTGTCCACAATGATGGGGATGTCATTCCTGCTCAGCTGTTGGTCCTTCAGTGTGTTGGCTTTGCCTCCTGCTGCCTTCTGGATGTCTGCGTACCACAGAGAGAAGTCTGTACGGCCCATGCCCTGCAGGTGCAGAGTCCTAAATACACAAACATACACCATTTCGATCAGGACATTAATGTAAATCTATTTGCTTGCCTGGATTCATAAATTTGATCATTCATAAATGATCTCACCTTCCTTTTTCCACTAGAACCAAAATGTCTTTCTTTTCATGATTGTCTGTCTCTGATGCTATACCTTTGACATTTAAAACAGAGGAAAAAAACGATCTCAAATTAGCCAGTGGTAGCCGCACAACACGTAAAGCACAACCATGTAAAATAGAGTGACTCACTGAGCTCCTGCAGGCGTTTCAGGTTAATAATGTCCTCGGCAGCTCCATCATTGCCAGGGCAAAGGAAGAGGTTGGACTTCTGCAGAACAAAGAAGCCCTCTTTCCACTGCTGTGGGTCTAGCATGGCCTTGTAGCGCAACATGCCCACACGCTCAAACTCTCTTGTCAATAAGCAGTGGCAGCTCAGAGGCGTGGTCGCCTGAATAGACAAGAGCTCTTCAGAACCCCTCATTTGACATGCTGAAAGTCATATGCAAGGTGTACAGGTGTTTTATTCATGTTTACCTTTCCAATAGCTTTTGTCCAACTCTGTAGTGCATCTGGAGTTTCTAAGCCAAACTGGACAAGCTTCTCAGATGTTAGGTAGAGTTCAAAAGTGTATCGAAACCTAAAACAGAGAGAAAAGAATTACTTTAAATATGTACAGCAGTGAACAAAAAAAAACTTTCATTCGCTGTCATGTGGAATTACATACATGCTAGAGGAAGTGCACACACTGGTTAGTTCCCATTAAATTGTGTTTTAGTCCACAGATATGTGGTTTTGACCCATGTAGTGTTTCTCCATGCACCCATTAAATACTGTATAAAAATGTGTGCCATGAGAGGTTTACTTAAACATTTATGAATGTTAAAACATGAAAATGTAGATTAAATAAAAGAACTACAAAGACTACAGGCAGCTTGTTGGCAGGTCAGTGGTCTATAATGTGTATGTAAACATATGACTAAACCAGCATGTATGCTTTTGTGGGATCCCTGTACATTTATTTTCATTTTCTGATTAATAAATAAACAATATTTTGAAGGGGCATGCTGTAGATGTTTTTTGCTGTATACCTGTCAATGAAGCCATTGTTGTTGGTGCATGATTCTGGCCTACTAACTCCTAAACAGATGATGTCTTTGACCTCTATCTTCAAATTGGGTTCGAGGCACCTGTCAGACTCATAAAACAGCAGAGACTTCTCCACCGAGCACCAATACTTTTGGAAATCTAAATAAAAATAAAAATAAATAAAAGCAGCACAGAGATGGCCATTACATGGTAAGTAAATCTGCTGGTAAAGTGAACAAATAAATTAACAAAAAGCTCAGCTCAGACCATTGCTTGTTTTTCATATGTTAATGATATGCTTGATCATGAAGTAAGCCCTGAAAGACCCTTTTTCTGTCATCTTCTGAAAAAGCACATTCTGCTCCTAAACGTCTGCCAACTGCTTTGTTTGCCACATTGTCGCCTACCTTCCCTGGTTCTGCGGGATAAAGTGCCTTTGTTCATGGAGCCTGACTTGTAGAGGTAGCCAGAATACAGGACTGGCTGCATGATCTCGTCATACACACTGGAATCTGCAATGAGACAGAACTGAATGTACACATGCAGATTATGACTGCTCTGAGATGTGCACGCTGACATGTCTGAAATTATATGTTGAGAATAATTAAGGCTTAGTAATCAGTGCAATAGACAATGTTACAGTGGTGATGTGGTGGATGACGACGGTTGCAGAGTTAGCAGTTAAGGTGAAATGGATACAGTTACATGGCTGCTACAGTGTGTGTTTGTGTGTAAGTCAATCCTGAGAACCTGAAGCCTGGGTGTAAGAGTAATGCAGAGACAGGTGCTTCTCGTGTCCATTAGATTCTGAGAGTTGAGCCGCTTCTGCTTCTGCAAATATCTGAGTGACCGTCCTCAAGAGGTTCTGTTCAGTCACAGCTGTGCACAGTGCCTGCAGGACCAAACACCAAAATGCATCAATATAAACCATATTCAGTCACAGGATGTTCGAAGCGCAGTCTCCTAATATTCCTTTATTCAGGACTGGCCATGGCACATCCTCATCATAATTTGTATAGACAGCAATGTAATGATTAGACTGGAAATGTGAGCAATGTCTAAGCAGTCAAGTCATGACCACTGACATTATACTAGGGATGGCCAAGCTATTTTAAGCCAAACACCCTCAATACTCCAGTATGAATTGAGTTCTTTACAGGACAAGCTACTAACTGGAGCAATACAATAGTTCAGAGCAGAGACAACATATTCAGCATTTTGTCCTAATTATCCGTACAATGATCTTCCTGTAATGTGTGAGAAAAGAAAGGAAAATCTGCTGACACAAAACTTAAGGGCATTTGGCACAGTGGAATATATAATAATATATTTAGAGAAATGTTTAAGATAGATGTGTATTATTATACAATGTAACAAATTTAAATCTTTGGTCATATACAGGGGTTAGACAATGAAACTGAAACACCTGTCATTTTAGACCACAATAATTTATTAGTATGGTGTAGG
>JAOVYV010000035.1:15051043-15063597 GCA_025674545.1 Hassar affinis | reverse complement strand
TTACCCTGCTAATTGAACCTTCACACTCTGCTCTTACTGGTGCAATGTGCAATTAATGAAGATTGGCCACCAGGCTTGTCCAATTTAGCCATGAAACCTCCCACACTAAAATGTCCGGTGTTTGTTTCATTGTCTAACCCCTGTAACTAATTGGTAGCCAGCATTACCAGTATAGACTATTGTGTGGCCTGATTCATGGTAGGTCATGATGATGGATGATGGTCAAATCAAATCGCAAGTCTGACATTGCAGATGATGTTCGTAGTGTCAATACTCCTCGATTCATGCCTAGAGCACAGTGCAGTGATCGATCGCCTTTATTTTAATGACATTATATAATTGTGCATGGCACAAATTTCACTCTGTCTCCTAGAAAACATTCTTTCTTATTATTTCAGGTGCTCACTAGTAGGAAAAGTATTTTGTTTTCCAGTGATTCCAATCCAGTGATTTTTCTAACTGAACCGAGCTCATCCCACACAGCTGTATACAGTTTCACACTGATCCAACATGCAGAGATGCTCCCGAGTTTATTTGTAGCACCTGTATTTGTGTGGCATGACTTGCAGTACTTCATGATGATGTGTGATGGTTCTGGCTCTCAGTCTCACAGAAAACTGTTCATCTTATTGTCAGGACCTTGCAAGTTCTAATTCCTATGATAACACGGCCATCTCTGACCGGGACTGCAGCAAACAGGGCTGGCTGTGCTGTCTGGGTGGGAAGCATGGCATACTCTCTCCTGTCAGTCACAGCCTTGTCGATCTTTCCTGTCAGTCTTATGCAGATGCGGATGAGGGCAGATTTTCCACACTTGCCTCTTACAGTTTCGTGTGTGTTGGAGGATGAATTTGATTCCTTTTTTCCATCACGGGTTGAGCCGTGAAATCCAGGTTTGACATCGTAGATGAGCTGCTGAGTGGTTAAGAAAAAGATTCTGCTGATCAAATGTTTTAGTTGATGTTCAGTTAGGACACACTGTTCACATTCCTGCTTAGAGTGCAGTGCAAGGCATAATATATATTATAAATTAGTTAAATTACACAAACATTCTGACATTGACCGTTACGTTACTCATTTTTGGCTGCATTCTGATCGCAAGCTGTATTCCTGCTCCCTACACCCTACACCCCACAATCCCAAGGGCTCTTCATAGGGAACTCGCTAAAACTGGTACTATTTTGGACAAGCAAAAGCGTGTCTTGGTTACAGCACTCAGCTGTGTTTAGCATGATAAATCAGACAGCACTGTTCAGACTAATTTTGAAATAAATGTGATGAAACATCTATGACCTGTGGGTGATGTATTTTAACAGTTTAATGTATGTTTTGGTTGTCGTTTCTTCTGCACAGTGCTCTGATCTCTCGTGTTCAGTGTTGGGATCTCTTAGCTATCATAAACATTGTTAACGTTGAAAGGAGCCATGGAGAAGGAAGAAGTTGTAGCTCTTTTTGGGTTGCTATGTTTTTGTATGCTACATCAGTTTAATGAGTGATGGTGACAGAGCCGCATAACATGTACGCAAACTCCTATGTACCTTTTAAATGTATTATTAATATCGACATTATTTTTTCTTATTTCCTTTACTTGAACTTTGGAATTCATAACCATAATTGCCAACTATTGTTATACTGGTCCTCTGTCCTTGATCATTTCTTATTCATCTGGCAATTAATAATAATAATAATAAAAAAAAGGAATCTGCTTCCCATTGCAGGGGCGGGTCTCTGAGGTAAATTGAATCAGCCAATCACGTAGCAGCAGCACAACAGAACTTCCAGTGAAGTGATATACCCGTGTTCCCTAGCTCCCTACACACTGTGCAGTTCATTTGAAATAAAAAAAATGAGAAGACATCATCTTTAATCATCGTTTTATTTTTATCAAGTAAAGTGAAGTGAATAATGAGGCAACAGTCACTTCTCTTAAAATAGACCAGTGATAAACAGAAACAACATTTTCAATGGCCCTGCCTGCATGTACAACGCAAATTAAAATGTACGTTAAAACCGAGATTAACACACAATTCAAAGTTTAATTGCTCGACAGCTCTAATATATTATACACTTATCCCTAGCATGATCTTTACACTCTCAATGAAATTTGCATCTGTACACATTAATAGTGGCAGTAAAATGTAAAGCCCAACCATAACAGAACAGCCTGTCTCTGTCCTGTACAGTTAGAGAACATTTAGATTAATGTGCTGTCATTGTGCTCATTTTGCCACTGAATCAATTTCCTCTCCTATACTCTCAAAGCAGTCCAAATATGTCCATGTTTACCTTGCATGATGTTAAGCTGCTGTGATGAATATTGAATATTTGGTATTGGTATTTACATAGACTCATTATAGAAATGTGTGCAGTAATATTCTGTCTGTTTATTTGGCCTAAAGAAGGTTTTTTGTGCGTTTTGATTCCTGACATTTGCACCAAGAGAACACGTTACTTCCCAGTTTGTGGTGTTTATAGGCTATGAGAGTTATTGAGGTTTGGTTTAAGAAGTCATTAATGTATATAATAATAATAATGTATAAATAAATCAGGAAGAGAGGCATTTTGATCCAGTGACATACAAAACTGGAGTGCTGTTCTAGTTTGTATAATAAATATCGATTTTACTTTCCCTTAGGCTTTTTATCACAACACTGTTGTGTGAATATAGAAATGTATGTATAAAGTCTTCAGACCGGGACACACGGGAGTATTAAGGTACTCGAGCCAAATAAGCGATGCTGGAAGGCTCTGTTTTTTTCCCTTTAGTCAAAACAGTAGTCCGACTGGAATCATTGTGATGTGAAGAACGGCACAGCCCCCTCATAGATGATGCAAGTCTCTAAGGACAGAGGTGCTGTATAGTATCAAGAGCATCAAAACAAAACCCAGTTAAACCGACTACACCTCGGTCTTCACTACAAAAAATTATTTTATTAATTGGTCATTTATTTTAATATAACGTTTGACTACTCAGTAAAAAGTCGCACCATTTATTGATTAGAGCAGGGCTGAGTATTTTTTTTTTTCAGGCCATGTTTATCTTGAATAGTCAGTTCTCTTCATTTTTTGATGTTGGTGCTTCAGAGAGTTCAGCTGCAAGCTGTTTACCCTACCTCATTAAATTTTCAGTAAGGCCTACACAAGCAGGATGGGGGATCGTCCATGAAGAATGGGAAAATCAATAGAGGTAAATGCCTTCTATTAGTGTGCATTTCAAAGATGCAAAAACAAAGCTACATGGCTTTTGTAGCCTGAAATAAGGGAGTGTTTAGACTTGTTTTTTTTGACTATATGTAATATTTTTTGTGTGGTGCTGGACAGTTGAATGCAAATGTCAAACTTAATGTAGTCAAGCTTTATGTAAATGTAAAGCTGAGGACATGAAGGAAGAAAACGCACAAAAAACTTTCAGCCATTGTATTTTTGTTATTTATAAAGGGCTCAGTATACTCGCATTGTATTTTTCATGTGGTTTTATTTGTATTAATTTTATTTTAATGTGATAAGTAAGTATTTGTCTACTCAGACTGGAGACTAATTAGTCTACACTGAGTGTATAATAAGCATGCAGCCATGTGTATATTAACTTGAAACTAGTTTAAATTAGAGCTTGGTACCTATATAACACATAATTTGAATGCAGCATGACTTATGCTTCCTGCGTGCATGACAGACTGCTGCTCATTCCTCTTCACAGGGCCATGTAACACCATTGAAGGAAAACGCTCCTTCACATTCAGAGATGCTCACAATTATGTTGTGTGTCTGTAATTGACAGGGAGAGGAGAGTATGCCATGCCTTCCCACATGACCTAGACTCCTGGTCAGGGATGGCTGTGGCCTTGTTAAAGTCCTGATGAACTTGCAATGTCCTGATGATTAGGTGAAAACTGTTCTTTTGCTCCTCTTAGGAGCTTCGCCCCGATATTTGTGTGTGTGTGTTACCTTTGCGGTGATGCAAGTGGGGTGGCGTGGGGATGAGTGACCAAGAACAGACCTGTCTAAACCAGTGCACATGCTCCACAAGTTCCAAAATGAAACCGTTGCTTGCGGAGTGTCCATGTGATAATTGCTGCTCCAGTACCCTAACAGATTCTCAAAATAGTGAAAGTTTGTTCTGATGGGTTGGGACTGATGTTTGACAGTATAAGAGGAGGTCAAGAGGAAGGGATGTGGCGATAGGAAGTGGCTCACAGTGGCCCGATATCCTTTTTGTCCTGATGCTGCTCCTGACATTTCCAGCAGCTGTGCTCTGTCTGTCCTGCTGACTGGCTTTGAGAGCTGACTGGGTGGGGCACAGGCAGCTAGTTGCTTACAAATGCAACACAATGGCACTCTGTTACTGCACCACATGGCATATGGGTACTTCCCACACATTTAAAATAGGACTGGATCTCTTGATACCTTTTAGTATATATTCTGTAATAACATCACACCTTTATAACACCAAGCTTCAGGATCTTTGCAAAAATTGTCAGAGATATGTTCCCTTTATCTGTATTTCTTTTCAGACACCAATTTTGAAATTGTTTTGCACATGGCAAGCATGCCCAGTCATTACTTAATATTCGTGTCCTTTAAGGCTTTATGTGACTATCTGCTTGGTAGCTGTAACATGACTGTATTTAAACAAACTGGCAATGCTGAATATTAATGAATCAAATATGGAGTTTGTGTCTGTTTTTTGGTGGTGTATGTGCAAAAATAAAATTATGCACGTGTTTTATTGTGATGGCTGCATCAGGGAGGCTGATTGGTCTCTCTTTCTTTTATAATGTGCAGTAACCGAAAGGAGTATAATATTGGCTTTGGATTTACTATGATGATTAACTGTCCATCATTTTGGATTTGTGGTTTAAAATATAATCTATCTTTTCGTTGTCTTGCAGGTGCTGAACTGTTAATTTGCCCTTTCCTTGGGTCTATCTTGTCTTTAGCATGGATTAGACCAGCTGCATTCTACTCCATCTGCAGTTCACTACTGGTTTAAGAGCAGTTTCAATTATTGCTTATTTCCCCACTCACATTTGCCCCTCACATTAGTTCCCAAGTGGTTGTGACCTTACACCCCCCACCCCCACCCCCACCCCACCCCCTCCAGCGCAGGCCTTCCTGATCATCAGCAGCTGCATCCTGCCTCTGCTTCCTGTCCTTGGCCGTGCAAGGCTAAAGTCTTCCACTCCCTAAATACCTCCCTACTGCATACACGCACGAAAACAGGCATCCTCCTGGCCCGGTGCAGCCCGACTAGCGGTCCAGCTCCCTCTTCCTGGTGCAGCGTGGCACAATGACCTCCATGTCCAGCCTGTTTTCATTCACCAGCCCGGCGGTGAAGCGCCTTCTGGGCTGGAAGCAGGGAGATGAGGAGGAGAAGTGGGCTGAGAAGGCTGTGGATGCACTGGTGAAGAAGCTGAAGAAAAAGAAAGGTGCAATGGAGGACCTGGAGAAGGCATTAAGTAGCCCCGGGCAGCCCAGCAAATGTGTGACCATCCCTCGTTCACTGGATGGTCGTCTGCAGGTGTCCCACAGGAAGGGCCTTCCACATGTTATCTACTGCCGTGTGTGGCGCTGGCCTGACTTGCAGTCGCACCACGAGCTCAAGCCTCTGGAAGTGTGTGAATACCCATTTGGCTCCAAACAGAAGGAAGTTTGCATCAACCCTTACCATTATAAGAGGGTAGAAAGTCCTGGTAAGCTTTGAGTTCACATGCTTAAATATAGTAGATATAAATTATGTCAGAAATCGGCTGCTCTGTAGCTGTGTACCAAAGCTGTGCTTCTTGTAATGAACTAACAATGCTTTAGGCCTCCTGATCCATGTAGCCCATGTTTTGCTCTGCTGTGTACAGGGAGTATTGTATTGAACTTTTCAAGGACAAATATCACGTGTCATGCAGGAGAGAGGAAAAAATAAACACATTTCTGAAGCCAGAAAACTGATCCATTTTATTTTCACTGTTACTGTGTAGTCAGAGCCAAATGATTAATTTTTATCAGGGAACTCTTGATTTTTATATAAAATGTTTGATCTTTTCTTTTCAGTGCTTCCACCTGTGTTGGTGCCTAGACACAGCGAGTTCAACCCCCAGCACAGCCTTTTGGTGCAATTCCGCAACCTGAGTCACAATGAGCCACATATGCCTGTGAACGCCACCTATCCGGAGTCTTTCCAGCAGCATAGTGGTGGGAGCTCCTTCCCCATCTCTCCAAATTCTCCTTATCCACCTTCTCCTGCTAGCAGTGGCACGTACCCTAACTCTCCTGCCAGCTCGGGTCCATCTAGCCCTTTCCAGCTCCCAGGTATTTCAAATGTCCCTTGATTTGACCATTTATGTGTGTTTTTGTTGTTGTTGTTTTGTTTTTTACTAGTGTAATTGTTGTTCAAGATTGTAAATACAGAATTTATGGTAGTTTGAAGAAGAATAAGAAAAGACTGTTTCCTTTGGGTATCCCAGCTTGATTGAAAGTTGAGGTTCAGAGCACAGGGTCGGCTATGGTACGGTGCTCCTGGAGCATAGGGGGTTAAGGGCCTTGCTCAAAGGCCTGACAGTAACCCAGTAGCTTAACCAGTGGGCCACCACTGCCCCTGTGGTATGGGTACTGTATCAGCAGAATACAGGGCCCTGTGTATCAGGAACAAATGAAATGCCAGCTAAGCAGAGCTACACAGCTCACGGCTGCACATGCCTGTGTTACATACCTGAGTCTGAGGGATTTACTAATGCCTCCATCCTCATGCAGGTTGTCACTTAGGCATGTGGTATATGAATGTTATGCGAGGCTCAAAGAGTAGAACTAAAGCTGTCTTTTAATACATGAATGCATATTTTTATTATTAGTTCTTGTAGCCTAACCCCTCCTGTGATGTATCCTGATGGTTCTGACCCTGAAGTTTTGTATGCACATGTGACCTCTCATTCCACTTTTTGCATGAATTAAGATGAGAATTCCATTCCTGTGTGTTTGGTTTCTCTGTCTGTGGCGTTTAATGCAGATTAATTTGCTGTCACTGTAGTTGTGGATGCTTATGCTACATCTCAGGTGATTACAATCAGTAAAACCACCAAAATATTCCTGGAAGTTTCAGTGCATCAGCTTGGGGTTGTTTTAACTAATAGTTTGTTCCTCGTTTACAAAGGGGCACCAGATAAACATGGCTGCTTACAAATTAAATAAAAAATGTATTTATACATGTATTGGCCTTAAATCAATTAATATACAGTAGTGCTTGGTAAAATCTGCAGCACTGGCCATATAACTCTTTTATTGATGCTGTGGTCACAGTATAATTTGGTCACTTATAATTCACTTATTTATTTAATGGCTCTTTGTCCTTTTAAGATTTTGAGCTTTGTAGCATCCTTGTAATTTCCTCAGGAATCAGACTACACAACCCCTCTGTTATCAGTCTAACAAGTGTTTTGGTTTTTTTTTTTTGGAATACATCATTTCTGGCCATGTCAATACTACAATACTTCTAAAATCTAAGATAAGAGGTCATATGTTGACACACAATGTCGAAATGTAAACAAAACTTTCAACAGAAAAATTGTTGAATTGCAGCAGAAGATGAAATGTCTATAATGTCTCATCACACTTATCAGGACAGGACAAAAAGGGAAAGCAAAAACCCTTGTGACATAAAAAAAAAATTCCTCATCATTAACTGGGCATGAACACGTTATTGCATAGTATAAATCTTACTGGGATCAGCTCATAATGTGATGGGTAATCATTGTAAAAAGCTGCTGGAGTTGTACAGTGTAAAACTGGCTTTATCACTATAACCATAGTGTTGCTTTACTTGAGCACTATGGAATGGAACTAGATACCCTTGTGGAAAGTGTGATGGCTGATGGGTTGGTTTGAAATGGGCATTACATGTCAGGGACTTGTGAAATCAGACACTAAAAGCTGTCCATAAGATGTAGGAGCAGGGGGCTTTCAGGGCAGATCCACTGAAACATTGACTCAAGGGTATTGACTCTACACTTCTGACAGCCCTCCTTGTGGTGTCTTATTTTTCCCAGCTGACACCCCTCCCCCTGCCTATATGCCTCCAGAGGAGTCAATGGGACAGGATGGCTCCAATTCCATGGATACTGGCAGCACCATGGTGCCAAGAGGAGGTAAGGATGCGGTAGCAAGTGGAATCCATGTTCCCAAAATTGATATGTCTATTATAGTGCAATAATTTTAGGTGATTTCGCAGCATGGATTGATTTTGTTTGTAGTCCAACCATATTTTTGTTTGATTGGCTGTTTTACTTTTAGTAACATGTAACACTTTTTTTTTTTAATCCTGTCAGATGTGCAGCCTGTAGAGTATCAAGAGCCAAGTCACTGGTGCTCTATTGTGTACTATGAGCTGAATAATCGTGTTGGTGAGGCTTACCATGCCTCCTCTACTAGTGTGCTTGTGGACGGCTTCACTGATCCGTCCAACAACAAAAATCGCTTTTGTCTGGGCCTTCTGTCCAATGTCAACCGCAACTCCACGATCGAGAACACTCGCCGCCATATTGGCAAAGGTAGGCATGAAGTAATGGTACTCTGTAAGAGAGAGCTTTTGTTATTTTCATGTTCTGCTCTGAGTCAAAATGACTCCTAGCTTGACTCTCTTTTCTACTTGGCTTCAAACATGTATCCTATGGAAAAATGTTTTAAATCAATTGCAATTTTAATTTAGCGACTATTCTTTTTTCTAGCTGAAATTGTCTTGTGTCCTGTCAATTCTTAGGTGTTCACCTGTATTACGTTGGAGGAGAGGTGTACGCCGAGTGTTTGAGTGACACCAGCATTTTCGTGCAGAGCAGGAATTGCAACTATCACCACGGCTTCCACCCCACTACTGTCTGCAAGATCCCCAGTGGCTGCAGCCTCAAGATCTTCAACAATCAGGAGTTTGCTCAGCTGCTTGCCCAGTCTGTTAACCACGGCTTCGAGGCTGTCTACGAGCTCACAAAGATGTGCACTATTCGCATGAGTTTTGTAAAGGTATTTATAGAGTGAATGCTGACTTTGAATGTTCAATCATCTTCAGGGACCATTTACATTTTGAACAAACATCTGATATTGTTGCTCTTCCCCTCAGGGTTGGGGAGCTGAATACCACAGACAGGACGTGACCAGCACCCCCTGCTGGATAGAAGTGCATCTGCATGGTCCCCTTCAGTGGCTGGACAAAGTACTAACACAAATGGGTTCTCCTGTGAACCCCATCTCCTCAGTTTCCTAATGATGGGCCCTCCATGGGCTGGGAGGATCTTTTTATCTGGATGTTTTTTTTAATTAATTGTTTTCTCCGGATTCGAAAGCAATGGAGGTCTTAAGGGCTGAACTGTTTACACTATCTGCAAAAGGGTTATGAAGCTCTGAAGCAGTCAGAACGATGAGGAAAAAACTGCGGCACATCTAGCAGAGGGAAATTCTAGGCAGTGGAATACAATGGACTAACTACTGCTTTAGCGGTTGCCCTTGTGTCTGTTTTAAAATGATGCTTGTATGTGTGATTATTATTTTTTTTCTCTGCCTGTAGGTAACCTAGTAGTTGAATGAAACTTTTTCAACAATTTCACATATCTTTACTTCATCTTACACCAGTCAAAATGGCAATCTTTTTGATTCTCTAAGAATCTTTGTACTTTGTATGTTGTCTAATCCCAGTTACTCTCAAGTAAGACATAGTCTCTCTTATGTTTACTATTAGACTCTGCTCACTATGGTTTGTTTCCTTTTTTTATAGCTTTCATTGCCTTAAGGCAAATCAAAGTTACTGCTTTTAAATAAACTCTATTTGATTAAATTCAGGTGCAGTCTTTTAGCTGATTTTGTTGTGAGGCGTTTAACAAATGAGCATTTAACTTTCACTTTTTACTGTAGCCTACATGGGTAACTCGCGGTTAAGTAGCACTACTTTTGTTCTACTTCACCAACTATTGTATTCATGAAATTCAACCTGGGTTCAGATTAAAGCAGCCATAAAACAGTCATGATTCTCCTGTGTGCTTTTTTAATTTATACAAGCCCTGGAGGACAATGTATTAGTGCGCCTAAAAATGTAAAGTTCATTTTGTTAATCATTTTATTCAAAAAGGTAAACTCATTCATTTAAAGTATACATGAAATGACTGTATTTCAAGTCATATTTGTTGTAACTTTATTGCTCATAGCTCATGAAATCTAATATGAAGTTACCAAACAGAAAATGATGTACAATACAGAAATGTCCAACTTCTGACAAGTATGTAGATTTATACACTCAGTACATGGTTGGGGCTCCTTAACCACAAATTGCAGAGTTCGCTAGCCAATCAAGCACAGTAATATGGTCAGCAAACCATTTTATAGTAATTTGGACACTGGGCAGGCTCTAAGTCCCACTGGAAAAGAAAATTGGCATCTCCATAAAGCTTTTCATCAGATGGATGCATGTTCTAAAATCTCCTGGTAGACACCTGCAGTGACTATGGAATTGATAAAGCAGAGTGGCTCAACACCAGCAGATGACATGGCAACCCAAACCTTCACAGACTGCAGAAATGTCACACTGGACTTCAAACACCTCGGTCTCCGTGCCGCTCCACTCTCTAGACTCTAGGACCAAGTGAAATTTAAAAGTGATTTCCAAGTGAAATGCAGAATTATGGTGAAAAGTTCTTGAATCGACTTTTCTTGACAATTGTCTCGAGGCTGTGGTCATCCCTGTTGCTCTTGCAACATTTTTCCCTTCCAGGCCAATTTCCATTAATATAATTTGATCCAGCACTCTGCAAACAGCAATGACCTTCTGTGGTTTATCCTCCTTGTGGAGGGTGTCCATGATCGTCTTCTGGGAAATTGTCAAGTCAGCAGTCTTTCCCATGATTGTGGTTGCGTGTGCTGAACCAGACCCAGAGATGCACGCTATTTATACAGCTTGAACAGTAATTTACTCAAACTCAAAATTACATTTTCTAATTTGAGATGCTGGATTTCTGATTTTCATGAGCTATGAGCCATAATGATCAAAATTAAAACAGTGGTAGAGGTTAAGACTTTGGATTACTGATTGTAAAGTCATGAACTTAAAATCCCAGCACCATCAAGCTGCCACTGTTTGTCCCTTAAACAAGGCCCTTAACCCATCAACGGCTCAGTTGTATAAATGAGATAAATGCATGTCATTCTGCATAAGTGTGTCTGCCAAATGCCATATAAGTAAATGTAAAACAAACAAATGCTTGAAATATGTTGCTTTGCATGTAATGAATATAAAATATATGACCGTTTACCTTTTTGAATTAAATAATCGACAAAAATGAACTTTTTCACTATGTTCTAATTTTTTTAGATGCACTAGTAATCTGTCAGTGGGTGCCCTCCAGTGGCCATCAGTTTTATTAAGCTTGTAGAAAAAAGGAACACAGCCTTTGGTTCCCTGCCCAGCATCAGTTAACCTGGAAATAAAACCTTTATCTTGTATCTTAGCCCTGTTGGTGGGTCTGTGAACTGAGCTTTGATTCCTGAAAAATGCCACTATTTTATTTTAATGCTTCTGTTTTTGTTCAGCACAACATTCCTAAACTGCTTAAAACAAGGAACAGTAATTACTTTTATATAAATTGCACATCTACAGTCTCATTATCCATAAATGATCATATAACCTGTAGTGTGTAAAATTAAACACTGAGTAAAACCTGGTAAGATGTCAGTTCAAAAATGTAGACAAATATTAAACTCAAACATTTTAAGGTCACAGACTGACTTTTAAGTTTGGATTGAATGTCCTTAGTCAACACATTTACTATTTAAATATATGTTTGCTCTACTTTAACATAGTAAGTGATCCGAAGGTTAATGATGGTGGCAACGGAAAATGTTAAAATTGCCTTGAGGTGTATTAGCTGTGACATAGATGTGTTTAAAAAGGTGCACTGGTAAATAAGCAGTAGTAGTAAGCAATTATACCAGGGTGAGCCTAATGAAAACCTTATTATTGTTGTTGTTCTTGTTTTTTATCATCATAATCATTATTATTATTATTACTGTTATTGATGATGATGTTATCATTATCACCATCATTATTATTATTATATATTATTATTATTATTATTGCAATATTTACTGCAAAGAGGTATCACACGTATATCAAGGGAACATTGAGGTTTATGGTTGATGTATTTTTCTGCTAATAATTATTTTTTAATTTGTCTAAGACTCATTTCATAATTTATTGAATAACAGAGATTCTTACCAATCATCATCATCATTATTATTATTATTAGTAGTAGTAGTAACAACAACAACAATAATAATAATATTGTTGTTGTTATCATCATCATATTAATCATAATCCTCATCATCATCATATTATTATTATTATTATTATTATTATTATCATTAATAATAATAATAGCAACAACAACAATACTAATACTATTACTACTACTACTACTACTAATAATAATAATAATAATAATATTGTTATCATGGGGCGACACGGTGGCTCGGTGGGTAGCACCATCACCTCACAGCAAGAAGGTCCCGGGTTCGATCCCCGGGTGGGGCGGTCT
>JAOVYV010000035.1:15030567-15045005 GCA_025674545.1 Hassar affinis | reverse complement strand
TTGGCCACCAGGCTGGTCCAATTTAGCCATGAAACCTCCCACACTAAAATTACAGGTGTTTCAGTTTCATTGTCTAACCCCTGTAGATCACATCATCTTCAGTGTCAATGCTGATTAGATAACCAGATACAGATTAAAATATAATGTAAGGTGCAATGATCATTTAATGAAAATGTAAAATCCTTGTAATGGGCTCAAATTAGTTTATTTCTCAAGATGGATAAACAAGTTCTTATTTTAAAAAAACCTAGATAAAAAAAAAACACTATGCTAATACACTTCTATTGACCAGACATTTGGTTATGTATAACAGTGTTCTCACTGATGACCAATTCAAACTCACTATTGTGCCCTCAGTTTATCAAGTCCTCATTAGAAAAGTTTTGGCATAGAACTCACTGTGCTTTATTGTGCGTTATTTGGGATTAATCAGTCACATCATTGACGACAGGTGTACGGTAATAACTGTTGAGCATGAGTATGAATTTTATTAATCCTACGCAGTCACATGTTTATTATAAAAGGGTGTGCACACTTCTGCAACCAGATTATTGCACTTTTTTTCTCCCATAAATCATTCTAATTATGCCAGTTGCTACATCACATTGACGGTGATCTGACATAATCTATCTTTGACAAATTATTTTACATCATAACATCCTGCAATTCTAACAGGTGTGTGCAAAAAGACCCCACTGTATGTCATGGACAACGTTATCCACGATTAAATTAATCTCAACAAGCATATATTAGTGCATTTAAAAAAATCATGAAAAAGTTCATTTTTGTTCATAATTAAAAAAAAGTAAACTATCATATTTTATATTCATTACACATATAGTAAAGTGACATATTTCACTGATTTCATCAGTATGGCTTATAGCTCATGAAAATCTGAAATCCAGTATCTCAAATGAGAATTATTAGAATATTTCATAAAATCATACAGAAAAGGATGTACATTACAGAAATATCCGGCAATTCTTTCTGGCAATTATGTTCATTATATGCTCACTACTGTCTGGGGCTCCTTAGCATGAATTACTACATGCAGCATGGCATAGAGGCAATCAGCTTGTGGCACTGCTGAGATTCAGGTCCAGAGAGCAAACCATTTGGTAGTAGTTTTGGCACTGTAGGCAGGTGCTAAGTTGTGCTGAAAAGGAAATCCACAGAGCTTCTAAACAGATGGAAGAATGAAATGCTCAAAAGTCTCCTTGTAGATGGATGTGCTGGCTTTGGATTTGATAAAACACAGTGGACAAACACCAGATGATGACATGCCATCCCAAACTATCAGACTGCAGAAACTTCACAGTGGACTTCAAACACCTTGGATTTTGTGCCTTGCCACTCTTCCTCCAGACTCTCGGACCTTCACCTCCAAATGAACTGCAAAACTAAGATGAAATACTTTCATCTGAAATGAGGACTTTGGACCACTGAGCAACAGTCCAGTTCTTTTTCTCCTGAGCCAGGTAAGACACTCCTGATGTTGTCTCTGGTTCAAGAGTTGTTTGATATTAGAAATGCGACAGTTGTAGCCTGTAAAATTCTGTCTTCATACACAGACACCAGCCTCAGTCCATCCCTTCCAAAGCTCTCCCAAGTTCTTGAATCAACTATTCTTGACACTTGTCTCAACACATTTTCCCTTTTCAGTCAACTTGATACAGCACTCTGGATACAGCCTGGCTTTTCAGTAATGACCTTCTCTGACTTACGCTCCTTGTGCCTTTTATTGTGGGAGAATTCACTCCAGGCCCATTAGAAACAACACCTGATCTACAGTGTACATACATCCAACCAAGAGAATTAGCACAGGGAGAGAAAGTCCATGAATTACTTCCCATCTCCAGCTATATATAGAGTAAGGTGGGGAAGGAAGTCAACCATCAAGTAGCATTTCAAACTCCTCAAAATTTTAGTGAGAGCTCCATGTTGCTACTGAAACCTTGACAGGATGAAGCACTTGGAGAAGTTGAATGTATAAGAAAGCAAAATAGGAAAAATACTAGTGTTGGGGGAGGGAAGCTAAAGCATATAGAAATTCCTTACCTGCACATTTGTACCTATACCATCATAGAAAACCTGTATTTAGAATATCAGCCTGAGTTCTACACTAATTCTGTAATTAATCAGATCTGTAGAGGATAATAACTATATACAAGATCAAAGTGATCACATACAAGACAATCAAAAATATGGGCAGTGGTTAGTTCATTACTGGTTAATTAGGCATTATTTTTGACTGGCTAAAAACAACAACAAATGTATTTACAACAAAAGGACAACTGCATGTTATAATGTTTAATAAATAAGGATGGACAAGTCTTCCAAACTAAAATCAAATACTAGACATTTTGTGAAAAAATAATTTTGTTGCTCCAGACACCCATCGATGGAAGGTAAATCCAGTGTACTTGTTTAGAATCAGGTTAAAACATGGTCCCAAATATCAGAAGCAGAATCCTGACCACACTTTAACACTTTAACTGTCTTGTATCCACAGCAGCACGCCACACTGCATTCGGGTCTTTGCTCTCTTTCTTCCTAAAGCCCTGCTTCCAACAACTACCTGGCCCGGATGCATCCATGGCAACATCAATGAGGTGATTGGGCCAGAGCCACTGCAGGAATAAAAGGAAGAGGAAATCGATGACCGCCACAAAGGCGAATATGGAGCCAGCGACTGGGCCGCAGTGAGAACGCAGCCTCTGCAGTCGAGCAGGTAAGGGCAGGACCGGCTGCCTGCATGCGTGGTCGTATACCTGCCAACAAAGAGAATCGTTAAAGATTACTGGGGCATCTCAGAAAATTGGAATTTGGTGAAAAAGTTAATCATTATTTCAAATTGTCATATTTTATATTCATTACATATGAAGTGACATACAGAGTTTCTAGCCTTTGTGCATTAATTTTGATCATTACACCTTACAGCTCATGAAAATCAGAAATCCAATATCTCAAACAGTGTATATATATATATATATATATATATATATATATATATACATACACACATATATACATACACACATATATACATACACACACACACACACACACTGCCTTCAGTGAGAATCTACAGTGTAAATAGTCAGGAAAATATAGAAAAATGCATTGAATGTGTCCAAACTTTTGGCCTGTACTGTATATAATGTTTTATTGAAAGGTGTCAATCATTCTAAGTGTCTAAGATCTAAAAATCTAAAATAATGGTAAAATAAAAAAATGGTGTGATCTGTTTCACATCATTTGCATTACATTACATTGCCAGCAGTGTTCATTCTTATCTGCGAAGGGCCAGTGTCACAACAGGGTTTGTTTGAACCAAGCAGGAGCTAAAAGTTTTTAAATATATAATTAAAGGCTAAGATCAGCTTATTAAACAAGTGAAATCAGATGTGTCTCCTGATTGGTTGGAATGAAAGTCAGCCACACTTACACTTTACAGTTGAATGGATGCCCCATTGTAGACACAGTGCTCAAAGTGATTGTGTTACAGTATTTTTTCTATATTTGTGTATATTGGGAATCCCCACAGTGTTGTTTTAAGCAGTTATTGAACAAATCTGTAAATACTCAACATTATACACTATACTTAGACACTTCTCTTTAAGCAACATATACTGTAAGTTAGTAATAAAAAGACAGACATTATAATAGATAATTACTTTATTTTATTGATAGTAATCGACATATGCATGATTCACAGATCCAGGTGGTATTACCAGTCTCACTTTCTCTACCATAACCACATCATCTGTGTCTCTAACCTGGAATGAGACAGCTGGGAACAGGTCCTACTTTACAGTAAACTGGACTAATGGCAGTATGAATAACAGCAGTAACACTTCAAACACTGTTACCACTGTTACTGGTCTGACTGCTGGAGTGAACTACACATTCACTGTTACTGCAGTTGCTGCAGATAAACAAACTCAAGGAGCACCAAATCAAATCTCAGCATTCACAAGTAAGTCCTGCACTGCTGATAAAGACATATTCATTAGATGGAGTAGATTACATTTTAGATTTACTGTTTTGTAACATGTTTATTTATTTTCATGTATATAGTAAGATGCAGCAAATGTATATATTCACAAATGTAACTTATTTAGCAATAGTGTAATAAGTTTTCACATGCTTGTACAGCATCATTAATGTAAATCACCACACCGCGGAGACAGCATGAAAGAGACTCTCTGTGCCATGTGTGTAATAATGCACATAATAAAAGTGTTGCTTAGACCTAAGGATTACTGGCTGATATCAGCATTGTGTGATTTTTTGTATTAATTACCATTCAACATATGAGAGTGGTAAATGAGTAAGTCACAAAGTGAAAGCAGGGTGCTAGGATACATGTCTATTGAAGCAGAGCTGTTTACCAAGAAAGAAACAGAGCAGGTTCTGGTGTACCAACATGTTAACATCACCATGGGTAATGTAGAGTGTCAGATGAAGAGGGCCATGGGAACTCTGAATGCAACAATCTTGAATGCTTTCTTTAACATTCTTCTTTCTCTAATCTCAATCCTGGAGTAAATTACATCTTCATTATACATGATGTTTCTGCAGATAATAAACACTGTTAGTAATCTCATAGTAGTTAATATTACAACCTCTATATTATTGTACTGGAGTTGGCTTATAAGGAAAATCTCCCATTATGCAATCAAACCAGTACTCACAGAGCCTGATATTATGAGCTGTTATAAGTAAACCATTAGTAGGTTCCTATTAGTATTTATTTCATGAAGATTAATGTATTTTCCTGACACACATGCCTCTAACCTGTACTCACAGAACCTGATGGTGTAAGTGACCTCAGGGTGACTGAAATTACAATAATATTATTGTTTCTGAACTGGACTTAACCAATAGGAGAAAGATCTTTTGAGACAGATTTCACTGAATTTTAAATTAGCTTGTTCATTAACTGCATGAGCATCTGATCCTGCTAAAAATATAGTACTATTCAAAATGGTAGTTCAGTGGCTCCTGTCCTGAAAATGGGAGTCAATTAATAAATGAAAAGAATTACACATGTACATGGTGGTATTTTGAGTTGATACTAATGTGGAAGATTTAGAATTGATAGTGAAATACAGCTCAAATATAATTTGAGCAACACATGAGTCAGGTAGTGACAACTGTCTCAAATTTAATGGCTAATGCACCATGATCAATCATTTAGCTTTATAGAAAATGCTCTCAATTGACTCAACTACTATTTGTGCCTAGTGAAATAGTCCACAATTCAAAATTTATCCTTAGGTGCTATCCCTCATTGTGCCGAGGTGTTTCTCCAGCATACAGAATATTTTTTTAGTGGATGCAGTTTTGATGCCTTTTGAGTTTTGATGTCTCCAAACAGCATATTAGTTTCAAACAACAGTTCCACATTGGCTAGTTAGACAACTGGATGCCAAGTGGGACTTTTGTGTTACTAGTTAGTTTCAAACATTAAAGCTTGACACTTTAGTTCAGTATATTGTTTTATACACTTTTAAATTATTTTAAATGATTCAAATGATTAAATGTTAAGTATCTCACTTTAGGATATACTTACTGCATAATTTTCCTGTATTTCAATATGCCTGAGAGTGGCGGCACATGAGTCAGGTAGTGACAATTATCCCATATTTAATGGCTAATGCACCATGAGCAATCCTTTTGCTTTACTCAGAATGCTCTCCATTGATATGACTACTTTGGTGGCCTAGTGAAATAGTACACAATTCAAAATTGATCCTTAGGTATCCTACACTGGTTGTGCAGAGATGTTGCTCCACCCTACAAAATTCTTCTTTAGTGTTTTGTTTACTCAATACAGTATAATTGCTCAGTTTCAAATAACAATCACACATTTACATGGCTAGGCATAGATGCATTTCTCAAAACATGTTTAAGATATTAAAATATATGGATGTCAATAATTAACACATTTGTGTGTGTGTGCATGTGGTTTACAGAGCCAAATGCTGTAGGCAATCTCACTATATCTAGCAAAACCCCATCATCTGTGACTCTAACCTGGAGTGAGCCATCTGGGAGCAGGTCCTACTTTACAGTAAACTGGACTAATGGCAGTGTGAATAACAGCAGTAATACTTCAAACACATCTTACACTGTCACTGGTCTGACTGCTGGAGTGAACTACACATTCACTGTTACTGCAGTTGCTGCAGATAACCAAACTCAAGGAGCAACAACTCAAATCTCAGCATTCACAAGTAAGTTCTTTACTGTGGATAAAGATGTATTTAATAGATTGAGTCAACTAAATTTTAGATTAGATTGGACTCACTAAACATCTGAATGTGCTCAACATATAGTATTGTTCAAAATTTGTAATACTGTAATAATATCTTTCTTTGTCTTTGTGTGGGCCTTAGTAAGGGTTTACTAGTTATAACCAGTGTTTTAATAATTCAGAATTTTTATACACCTGGTTTTAGACACATTTCTTGAAACAATATACAGTAGATATCAATAATTAACACATTTGTGTGTGTGTTTCATAGATCCAGATGGTATCTCCAATCTCACTGTCTCTAACAAAACCACATCATCTGTGTCTCTAACCTGGAATGGTACACCTGTGAAGTCCTACTTTATAGTAAACTGGACTAATGGCAGCATTAACACTTCAAACACATCTTACACTGTTACTGGTCTGACTGCTGGAGTGAGCTACACATTCACTGTTACTGCAGTTGCTGCAGATTACCAAACTCAAGGAGCACCAAATCAAATCTCAGCATTCACAAGTAAGTCCTGTACTGCTGAGAGACAGCTGTATACATTAGACTTGTTAGATTACATTTTAGATTAGATTAGACTGACTGATTAACTGTACCACTTCAAAATACAGTACTTCTCAAAATAAGTAGTACATTTGTTTCTCTCTAATTATATCTTTCTGTTTTTCTGGATATGTGGGCCTTAGTAGGGCTTTATTAGTTATGTACCAGTGTTTTAATAATTCAGAAAAGTATATGCCTGGATATACATTTGTCAAAACAATCTTTAAGATATTAAAATACACATTTGGGGGTTTTTGTTTGTGTGTGTGTGCTTTGCAGTTCCAAATGCTGTAGGCAATCTCACTGTCTCTAGCAAAACCACATCATCTGCATCTCTAACCTGGAATGATCCATCTGGGAGCAGGTCCTACTTTACAGTAAACTGGACTGATGGCAGTGTGAATAACAGCAGTACCACTTTATCCACATCTTACACTGTCACTGGTCTGACTGCTGGAGTGAGCTACACATTCACTGTTACTGCAGTTGCTGCAGATAACCAAACTCAAGGAGCACCAAATCAAATCTCAGCATTCACAAGTAAGTCCTGCACTGCTGATAAAGACAGCTGTATAAATTAGACTGATTAGATTACATTATAGATTAGATTGGACTGATTGAATAACAGTACCTTCTGTAAATACAGTACTTTTGCAAAATGATTAGTAATTTTGTTCTAATTATATCTTTCTGTTTTTCACTATATGTGAAACTTAGTAGAGCTTTATTAGTTATATAATTCAGAATTTGTATATGCCTGGATTCAAATCTCTCAAAACAATCTTTGACATATTAAAATACACATTTGTGTGTGTGTGTATGTGTGTGTGTATGTGTGTGTGATTTACAGAGCCAAATGCTGTAGGCAATCTCACTTTCTCTAACAAAACCACATCATCTGTGTCTCTAACCTGGAATCAGCCATCTGGGAGCAGGTCCTACTTTACAGTAAACTGGACTGATGGCAGTGTGAATAACAGCAGTACCACTTTATCCACATCTTACACTGTCACTGGTCTGACTGCTGGAGTGAACTACACATTCACTGTTACTGCTGTTGCTGCAGATAACCAAACTCAAGGAGCACCAAATCAAATCTCAGCATTCACAAGTAAGTCGTGTACTGCAGGTCATTCATTTTATTTTCATATTAATTCATTCATTTATTCATTCATTCATTCATTCATTCATTTATTCATTCATATTAATACCAGGCTAATTTCCTGAGGATCACCAGCCTATTCCTACTTTGGTTGGGTGTAAACCATTTTTAAAAGTGTATTGAATAAAACACTATTTGTATGATCCTACTTCACCGACCTACTAATTAAATATAAGTTACTGAATTATTTTCCTATAACCAATCACAATGAGCACAGTTGAAAAATGTGAATCAGGTCATTTTGTAGATATGTCTAACCAAACTCTCAAATCTCAAATCTGTTGCCAAAATGAGGAATGAGAAGAAAATATGTTCAGACAAAAACATTTCTATTTTTGACTCTTGGCACAAATGAGATCTCTCTTTACAATTTTGGGTGGGGTGGGGGGTGGCTGGGTCACTTAGTTCTGTGGCCCCCCTGACAGCACTTAAAGCACTCCTTGGCTGACATGGAAGAGGACCTTAATGTCTCTTCAACAGCAGCATCTTGGGCAACACATATTTCTTGGGCAATGTCTCCCAGACAGTGGATTAAGTGTAGAGCACCCAAGTCCCCAGGAATCACCGTAAGCTTCCATTTCTCAGCAACAGTACCAGCAGTTCAGCTACAAAGTGCGGTTAAATTGGCCATAGCAAAACTCCCCTTGGATACACCAACTTTGCTGCTTACAAGCTCCTTTTTTGGATGACTACCATGGCCGATACCTGCTCAGTATCAAATTGCAAAGATGTAGAGGATGTTATTATATAATATTCAGCTGCTTTTCAAAGGAGCTTCCTGTTCAAGCTCTAGGTCTATGCCAAATGCAGAGCCCCATAACCTGGCCTCTTTGTCAGTGAGGGATGCCCATATTGCCTCTAAAGTGATCTCTCCAGACAAAGATGAGATAAGATAAGATATCCTTTAATAATCCTACATTGGGGAAAATTCGTTTCTCTGGGGTCACGGTGTAAAGCACCATCATCCCTGAGCAGCTGTTGAGAAAATAGTGTCAATTGCGTTGAGAGACCACTTAATCAATTCCATTCTTTTAGTTTTTGAAGAACAGCATCAAGATACTGAGACAAGACAAAGAGCTGAAGCCAAAATACAGGGAGTAACAGTAGCGACAGAAAGTGCGACTGCCTCTTGTGAGAGCAAAGGAGGAAAAAAAAAGCACTGTGTGTTAATACATGATGTCCTAACACTGAGTGCAGATGCACAGATGAAATCAGAGTTAGAGCTCATGATGCTGTTGTTCAGGTAGAAAGGCTTTCTAACTGTTTCTCCCCTCTACCTTTGGCCTTGCAAACCACACAAGTTACTGCAGAAGGGACCTCAGACATGCTCACAGGTGCTACTGTCCAGACACTGGATTACATTACCTAGGATCTTGGCCAAGCAGCTGTTAACTTTGTCCATGTTTGTTGCCATGTCTGGTTGGCTCAGACCCTGCTTTCAGATTCCTGTAGAGCTGTGCTTCAGACCCTGCTACTTGTGCTGGGCTGTCTTTGGACCGGCAGTTAAAGAGGCACTCCTCCCTAGCAGAGTCACAAAAAGATACTCTGCCATCTGGAAATGCAATGCATGAGAGGCATTGTTTTTACTCTGTAACATGAAGAGAACATGACACAATGAAAAGCAAAAAAAATGTTTCATTGATTTGCATCTTTTTCAACTACCATCCAGAAAAACAACAAGAAGGGATTACATTACACACAATTTAATGATGGAATCATATCATACCGAAATACTTCTTTGGTTTCCTCTCTGCTCTGTCGGCTCATTTTATTTTTTCAAAAAGGATAATCATCCTCTAGTCCTTCATCAATGCTCACAGAATGCTGCCTACAGGATGCTGGTGACTGGACATTTTTGTTTGGTGGACTATTTTCAGTCTAGCAGTGACACTGAGGTGTTTAAAAACTCCAGCCCAAATGATGGGTTCATTGGCATGGTCTTAGACTCCAGGCCTATGGTGCCCTAACTGCCCCTGAATCAGGTCCTGGCCATCTTGGGTATAATTCAAGGGTTATGGGTAGGCTCATAAGTGCTCTTTCTGACTTCTCAGCATCTCCAAGGGATGCTGACAGTGGCAACATAGGTAATAGACCCGTGTATGCTCCACATCCAGGGCTTCCAAATATGGCAGCACACAACAGACGTGTTCTCATTTGCATTCCCACAAAATGTCTCTCAGGGCTTTGATTGTGGAGCTCCAGGGCAGTTGTGTGTTCATAGCCATGGGCAAAATTCCTTCTTTCAGAGAAGTGGATGCCTCCACCATAGAGACACATGGTGCAGTGTGTATGGCTGACAGATGTGGTCCAGAAGCACGTCATCCTCCTTAATCTGAGGGCAGTGAGACTCTGACTGAAGCATATTCTGCCTGTCCTGCAGAATCAGTTGGACAATCTGTCCATGGTGTACCAGATAAATAACTTTGGCAGCACTAGGTTCCAGATGCTATTGGTGCTTTCTCAGGGCCTTCTGCTGTTGTTTCTCTCTGCTCATCTCTTTAAACCAGCATGCCCTCTCTGTCAACCTCCTTTGCCTCCAGTGGGGCTAGAATAATTCCTCTGTGACATTGCAGGCTAAACCAGCCTTCCTGCCCAATGTGCGCTCTCCAGAGTTTATTAATCACCTTATTGATGTTGCAGCATATCTCACAGCATATATCGACCACTTAGACCACAGGCCACATAGTCACATAATCTGAAAACTGAGATGATGTGTTACCACTATGATGGAGGTGCATAAGCCTGATCAGCTGTTTGTGTGCTTCACTGAGGCAAAGCAAAACTTGCCATCTTCGGGAGCTCTGTCACTGACCTATGGAGGTCATCTGGTTGGCTTATGAGAGTGCTAGCCACCCTATACATGCATCTGCCACAGTTCACCGTATTAGGAGTGTCGGAACACTCTGGGTTGCACTGAAACTGGACTGCCACCTGTTCTTCTCCATGCATTTTATCCAGATTCTCAAGTGTCAATGTAGCTACTAGCCTGGCACCTGACATTCTGTCCACAGTATCGCAGCAGTTGAGCACTCCTTATGTCTCTGTGGGCATAAGTCATTCCTCATGTCTCTGTAGGCACGTCACTTAACGCCAGTTAAGAATAACATAACCCTAGTTAAGAATGCTGTGGATTACTGCCAAGGTTCCTGGCCACTCTAAGTGTGTCAGAAATGCCTGGGTTACGGAGGGTGTTTTTGTGAATGAGCTTTAAGCTTATATATGTCACTTGCTATGTCATGTATGACTGATTAGTATCCAAAATTCTCTGTCTATACATTTTACAGCAGAGTATGAGCCACTTGTAAGTATTGCCCTGACAGTCATTCTCAACCCACAGTTGCATTGGTCACTAGTGTTTAAAATTTATATTTTTAAATTGCACTATAGACATAGAATGCATAGAAATAGAACAATGTCATTGTCATCAAATCTTAGTGCAGACATTGGGCCTAACTGAGCCTTAGTTTACACTGGAACATGAAGGTGTGAACAATCAAAATAGTTCACTTTATTCTGAATCCCTGTGTTGGTGTAATGAGTCTTATGCTATGACAATAAAACACTATTTTCTGCAGCTAGAAACAACATAATAACATGACTGTAGATTTTAAATAGAAAGTAAATTGTCTAGAAATTAATAGTGTGTGATTTAAATCTCTAAAGAGTTTACACTTCATTACTGTTGTAAAAACAATCCCATTCACAATTATTTTCATGAAATTTAAACTTTGAGGTGTGTGTGTATGTGTGTGTGTGTGTGTGTGTGTGTGTGATTGACAGATCCAGATGTTGTCAGCAATCTCACTGTCTCTAGCAAAACGACATTATCTGTGTCTCTAACCTGGAATCAGCCACGTGGGAACTGGTCCTACTTTACAGTAAACTGGACTAGTGGCAGTGTGAATAACAACAGTAAAACTTCAAACACATCTTACACTGTCACTGGTCTGACTGCGGGAGTGAGCTACACATTCACTGTTACTGCAGTTGCTGCAGATGCACAAACTGCAGGAGCACCAAATCAAATCACAGCATTCACAAGTAAGTCCTGTACTAAAGATAAATGAGCTCTGATTTCTTGCATACATGAAGATTTTTTTCCTGTTTGCACCCATTTATAAGAGCAAATGTTGTGACTTGTAAGACAGTTGATGTATCATTACACTGAACACCATACAATTACCAGAATCAGCAAAATCTCGCAAAAGAAAGTGGCTGTGGAGTTTTGAATACAAATCATGATTCCTTTGGGCTTGGAATCGACTTTTCTTTGACAAATATTAAAAAGAATTATAAGTTTATGTATATTCATTAAATTATTACATTACTTTAGCAAAGTATAATAAGTATATTTTCTTAGCAGCTGTTTAATGGTGATTGCTAGCATTATGAATTACTGGTTTATGTTTGTACTACAATAGCCTACATCCTGAACAAAAATATTGAATAATTCATATAAAACCTATAATATATACATCATCTGCTAAAGTTTAACAAAAACCACAAGGAAGATTATTGATTGGATAATTAATTGGTCATGCAATCTTTCTGTTCCTCTCCTAATAGGAACTCATAAACCACTTGTGCATGAAAATTGGTGTTAATAAATTTTCTGAATGTATAATGTCTCGCTGACCAACTTTGACTGAGATGGCACATGTAGCCTTCGTTCAATCACTTCTTTCATATATTTTACATATGTAGTCATTTGTTTAGTAATTGGGAATATGATACTCAGTACAGTATGTTAAACATTTGTTTATGACAAATTTGTTTGGTCTGGGGGCTCCTGAGTGGTGCAACAGAAGAGCATTTGCCCTATCATCAGGAGATTGATGTCACCGCAGTCTATGACTGGGTGTCCAGGAACCCAGAGATGTCAGATAGCATTTTCCTCTGAGTGTCTTACAGTGTCTCACCTAGCGGTGTGGCCTGAACAGCGATTCAGAAAGCTGTGATTGGGTGGATGCATGTGTCTCAGAGGGAGCATGTATTAGCCTTCACCCTCCCTGGTTGGTAACTGGTATGCTAGAAGTGAACATATGGCACAGATTAATTTTTTGTTATTGCATCTCTCTTTTTTATTCTGTAATGCATGCATGTGTAAGGGCCATGTTATATACGATTTGCGGTAATTAGTCACAGCAAATAAGAGCAGTGTTTCTTAGTGATAGCTCAATGGTTAGGGCATTGGACTACTGATCAGAAGGTTGTGAGCTCCAGTTCCAGCACTGTCAAGCTGCTGCTGGATCCTTAACCAAAGCCATTAACCCTCAACTGTTGAGGTGAATAAATTAGATAAATGTGTAACGTCCTTTCCCCTTCTGTAAGTCCCTTTGGACAAGAGCATCTGCCAAATGTTGTAAATGCTTTCCTGTTTTATGCAGTGCATACATAGTTTCTCGAATTGCAGATTGGTGGAAACTTGCCTTTGTGCCATTCTGTATTGATCTTTTATCTTCTGTGTTATCTGTCCTGTGATCTCATGCAATGTTAAATAACAGTAGGGTTCAGAAACATTTTATGATGCCTTAAATATAAAAATTTTTGAAGCCATCTGTTATATTCTAGTGTTAGATGTACTGTTTTTCATTACAGAGTTTTATGTTAAACATCTGCAGCCTCTTGTAGTCTGATGGGAAATAGTTTATTGCGATATAAACTGCAGTGAGAGAAATTAAGCCACATTTATTAAGTACTGATCAAATTATTTATATTGTGAAATAGACATACATTTGTCTTTTTTCAAAAATGAATCCCTAAAATGAACACAAAATGTGTGTGTGTTTCACAGATCCAAATGTTGTCACCAATCTCACTGTATCTAACAGAACTTCATCATCTGTGTCTCTAACCTGGAATGATCCACTTGGGAACAGGTCCTACTTTATAGTAAATTGGGCTAATGGCAGTGTGAATGACAGCATTAACACTTTTAGCAAGTTTAACACTGTCACTGGTCTGACTGCTGGAGTGAACTACACATTCACTGTTACTGCAGTTGCTGCAGATAACAAAACTCAAGGAGCAGCAGCTCAAATCTCAACATTCACAAGTAAGTCCTGCACTGCTGATAGGTGTGTTCATTACATTTGAACTTACTCAGAATTCTGAAATGGTTAGTTCATTCTCTCTATAATTTAAATTTTCTGTATCTCTGTTTATGTAATTTTGTTCTAGCAGTTATGTAGCAGAGTTTTTAGAACTTCAAGGTAGGGGTGGGCGATATATATTGTTTACGATAATATAATTGTTGTTTTAACAATGTACAAATTTACGTTATCGATTATGCAAATGGGCGACACGGTGGCTTGGTGGGTAGCACTGTCGCCTCACATCAAGAAGGTCCCGGGTTCGATCCCCGGGTGGGGCTGTCTGGTTCATTTCTGTGTGGAGTCTGCATGTCCTCCCCGTGTCCGCATGGGTTTACTCCGGGTACTCCGGTTTCCTCACACAGTCCA
>JAOVYV010000035.1:14952895-14965981 GCA_025674545.1 Hassar affinis | reverse complement strand
GGAGGCCCTACACCATACTAATAAATTATTGTGGTCTAAAATGACAGGTGTTTCAATTTCATTGTCTAACCCCTGTAGGTCATTATAACTGAAGTAATGAGCTCTAAATACAAAGAGGTTATTTGTTCTTGTTATAATGAACTGGACCTCATAATTTTCCATTGCAGTAGCAGTTATTGTTCTGAAGCTGTGTAAATGGTTTTGTTTTTGTTATAAACTCTTAACAGTTTCATTTTGTTGTGTACTATGTACTACTACATAAAATCTTGTATTTTAAATGGAATAATATTGATTCCTTCTTTATCATATTTTGCATATTTTAATGATTGCTCTGCAGGAACAATTTAAAATCGACCCAGAGGGCGGTCTAACCAACCTGCGCTACAAGGTGGAGTCTCGACAGGACCTGATGATCAGTGGCGCCCCCTGCACCGTCATCAACACTTTGCTGGAGTGTGACATCAGCCAAACGCCCTGGTGCCAGTTCAGCTAACACGCCTGGCCTGCTGATGCGCTGTGCCACGATAATGGCGTTTCGTCGCGTTCAGGGTTGTTGTTGTGGACGGTTTTGTATAATAACCTGGCCATTTGACCAGAAACGCCACAAACAAAGACATCAACCAGACACTGAGGTTTTATTGCTACTGCACAGTATTACGATCATCTTTGATGAAGATGCCTCTGTTTTAACTGGACAGAACTGAACTGTCTGAGCTTTCAGGTACTGCACTGAGGACTGAGTCAGCAATGTTACTACTACTATGAGCTTTGATAGTATGAATTTCAGAAGTTTCACTCTGGTGAAGCTGTAGCAGTTGCATATTCTTGGACTCTTTTTCATGGTGCAGTAATTAACATTTTATTTGTGTATGCTAAATTCTGAATGAATGACTTGACACTGATGTACTTCAAATGGTTTAAGGGTACCTTGAGGACATTTGCACACTATTCATATTTATATAAAAGTCCAGTCTGCTTAGTTTTTATACCATGTTTTATCCCTTGTCTAAAATTTGGTTTGGGAAAGATTACGTCATGAATGGCAATGCTGAGCTGCAATATTTAAAGGTATAGTATAAGAAGAGAGGAGCATACATGCATTCTTTTTACCAAAGATGTCTAAAGGTCTCTTGACCTCTTGATGGTAAGGATGCAACATGCTGTGACATGGAAGAACTGAATTTTTACAACTTGGTCAAAAAATGACTACATTTTGATGAGCAAGCATGAATTACTTTCAAATGTGTATTAAATTGGATTAGTACATGAAATACGTTCACTTTTTCTTACTTTTATACTTTTATACTTTTCCCCCATTGGGTCACTTGTCAGTTCCCACCAACAGCTAGGTCTCATCTATCCAATGACAGTTACCAAAGGGGGCTGGTGATGATTAATGAGTGCTTCTGTCAAGCTGTTGTAACCTGGCAATTTCCCCAACTTTCTCCTGTAATGTTAGCATTTTACTTTGATGCATTCATCCAGATTTACTTGCAAGTGAGACAGCTTTGAACTCCTTTGCAGCCACTAAATGCTGATCTGCTGAGAGTAAATTTGGCTGATTGTTGGTTTGTTTTCACCTGGCTCAGTGTTCTACTGAAGTGCTGTGTGCAACTCCTATTACACATGCCTTAAAGTGTGACAAAGGAGCCCCTTTTTTAAAAGATGATGCCATGAATGCATGCTGACAACATCGGCTTTGACGCAAATTGGAATATCTGACAGCAAACTATAACAGTATTGGTGCACAGTGCTTAAGATGAGACGAATCTGTTTGACAGATGAAAACATCCAGGAACAAGTCTCGACTTGTTTCAAAATGCTTCTGGGAGATTATTCCGGAAATGCATGGCTGCTTTGAGTGTCTAGTATTTGTACTGTCTGACTTCTACCACCATAATGCAGTGGGTATGAGATTCTTCTGTCCAAAATCACTGCTGTGGGTGGGAAATTCAGCCCAACTAAGCACCATTTCAAAAATGTGTGTGTGTTTTTTTGCTGATCTGCCTTCACACACACATGAACTTGAGTGACCTCCCATTCTTAATCCATAGGGTGTAATATGATGTTGGACCGGAAGGCTGTCCACAAGGTTTAGGAGTGTCTGTGGGAATTTTTGACCATTCTTCCCGAAGCATGTTTGTGAGGTCAGACACTGATGTTGGGCGAGAAGGACCGTCTCCCCGTCTCCACTTTAATTCATCCCAAAGGTGTTCTATCGGGTTGGGGTCAGGACAGTCAAGTTCTTCCACACCAAACGCACTCATCCATGTCTTTATGGACCTTGCATGTTGGAACAGTAAGGGGCCATCCCCAAACTGTTCCCACAAATGTGGGAGCATGAAATTGTCCAAAATCTCTTGGTATGCTGAAGCATTAACAGTTCCTTTCACTGGAACAAAGGGGCTGAGCCCAACTCCTGAAAAACAACCCCACACCATAATCCTTCCTCCACCAAACTTTATCATCAGGTTGCCAGATGGTGAAGTGTGATTCGTCACTCCAGAGAACACATCTCAACTGCTTTAGAGTACAGTGGTGTTGTGCTTTTACCCCATTCCACTGTTTTGCATTGCACTTGGTGATGTAAGGCTTGGATACAGCTGCTCGGCCATGGAAACCCATTCCATGAAGTTCTCCACGCACTGTTCTTGAGCTGATCTGAAGGCCACATGAAGTTTGGATGTATGTAGAGATTGACTCTGAAGAAAGTTGGCAACCTCTGTGCACTATGTGCCTCAGCATCCGCTGACCCTGGTCTGTCATTTTACGTGGCCTACCACTTCGTGGATGAGTTGCCAATCGCTTCCACTTTGTTATAATACCAATGACAGTTGACTGTGGAATATTTAATAGTGAGGAAATTTCATGACTGGACTTGTTGCACAGGTGGCATTGTGTCACAGAACCCTGGAATTCACTGAGCTCCAGAGAGTGATCAATTCTTTCACAAATGTGTGTAGAAGCAGTCTGCATGTCTAGGTGCTTGATTTTATACACCTGTGGCCATGGAAGTGATGATTGGAACAATTGGATGGGTGAGTGAATACTTTTGACAATATAGTGTATCTCTGTCTAAGACTGTATGTAAGATGTATTTGTTACTTTCTTAGTTGATTATTTCCTCTCTTTCCTCTTCAATCAGCAGCCTCAAATCAACCTGCAGTGACTGTCATCAGAGACGAGTATCTAGTAATTGAGCACAGTGTATTTAAAATAGTTTAGGAACTCTACATTAGGAACTTTGAGAGCTTTCCTGACTTTGCTATGCCCTTGAACAAATTTCTAATATTTATATGAACACAGATCCTTTAAATTGACTTACATTAACTTGGCATTTGCTTACAATTTTAAGCATCTGATCATGCCTTTTGGGATTTCTGCATTTGGGCCCAGTAAGAATTTGATCAGGTGATGAAAAAGCTAAAAGTGAGCTCTGTCATGTCCAAATACTTTTTAACATGGTTCAAATTGTAATCTCAAGGTGAACATTTCTGCTTGGTAACCTGTTTGTGGCAAATTAAAGGTGTCATCAGAACAGCTTTAGTCTGCCTCTGCACAGCTCCAAGTCTCTGAATTTCCTGGAGGGAAAGAACACCATTCTTGCAAAAATGATTTTCAATTCAATTTGATTTGATTTCTAGAGTGCTTTTAACAAAGGACATTGTCCCAATGCAGCTTTACAAAGACAAAATTCAGACATGACTGTTAATTCATATAAATGCTATCCTTAATGAGCATCCCGTGGGGGTGACGGTGGCAAGGAAGTAACTCCCTGAGGTGTTAAGAGGAAGAAAACTTGAGAGGAACCAGATGGGAACCCATCCTCATCTGGGTGACACCAGATAGTGCAATAATAAACAATCCTTTCTATAACTGAATGCTACATAGTAGAAAAACTGCAAATGTAAATTCATTAAAGTTTTAACATGAAATTAATTTAGTTGAAGTTATAAACAATTCACTGATGGAGATTCGACTGATGGAGTGCAAAACTGTTCATGACATTTAGTCCTAGCCATCATAGAAGGCTGATAATATCAGTGATAATAATATGGTTTCTAAGTGTATCTTTAAGCTGTCCATCATGGTGATCTTTATGGTGTCCATGTGAGGTGATCCTAAGCAGCAGCGACTGATTTTCTGGCAATGAGATCTCCAAACAGAGTAGAGAAGGATTCATGATCATATTTTCTTAGTTGGTGTTTTGATTTTCATGGTAGAGGCTTTTGCAGACATGTTGATCCAAAATCATTCATGGATGTTCAGTTGGATTGCGATGTGTTGACTGAGAAGGCAATACCCAGTGATCATTTTCATGCTCATCTATCCTTCCAGTGAGCCCTCCTGGAGGCGTTGTCATCCTGGAGCTCATTCCCATCAGGATAGGAATTTTCATCTTAGGATAACTGTGTATTGTTCCTGTCAAGAGTGACTTCAGTCCATGTTGGCGAAATGCCTCCCAGATCATAAGGCCACTGGGCTCCCTCACTCTTAGTGTGCACCACAGATGCACACACCCACTCATTGAGATGATGGATGAACTATCTGACCACACAATTTTTCCACACATCTCAGTATACTTTCTCTCTCTATTAATATTTGTTTATCTTTGTAATGAATGGTTTATGCACCCTAGCCCTACTTTAATATCCCTGTCTGCATAGTTGTGAACAGACTTTTTCCTGCTGAGAGACTGATCATGTCCTGGGTTGACTGCATTGTCCTGACGAACATGTATGTTTCTGTTACACAATAATGCCCAAGAACCAAGAATTCTGTGTGGAGTCTGCATGTCCTTCCTTTGTCTCTGTGCGTTTACTCTGGGTTCTCCAGTTTCCTCCCACGGTCCAAAGACATGCAGAGTAGGTGAATCGGACATGCCAAATTGCACCATGACTGTTTAAAAAGTTGAACCTCAGATGAACAACTGTGTATTGATGTGACCTTTTGGTAAAAAACTAATAAAAAATAATAATCCTTCCATCTTGATGGAAAAATATAGATAAACTGTTCTTGCTCAGTGTTATTATACCATAGAGCATGGTAGGATGTTCAATAATGAATCATGTCATGAAGCACTGTTGTTACTGCTGTTACAGAAACTAGCTTTGCTTTATCACATCTCCATGCTCTATGTTTTGGTCCTGTGCATTTGGTCCCATGTTCTGCTTGTGCAGGTTTACTCCAGGTTCTGAGTTCTTGGGTAAGAAACCTTTGTAAGAAAAAAAGAGTGTAATAAACAAGCAAGTGCGCAAGTCAAAGTCTCCAGAAGAGCTGTGGCAGATTCTTCAAGATGCTCCGCAAAACTCACCAGTTAATGACTGTACAGTACAATGCAGAAGTCTTAGGCACATGCAAAGACTTGCTGTAAAGCAAAGACGCCTTTGAAAATAATGATGTTTGTTCGCTTGTTTGTTCATTTTCTTGACCGCTTATTCCTTTTCAGGGTCACGGGGGAGCTGGGGCCTAGCCGGCAGCACAGGGCGCAAGGCAGGAACAACTCTAGACAGGGCGCCAATCCATCGTAGGGCACACACTCACTCACTCATGCACACACTCACACACTAGGGCCACTTTAGAGACACCAATCAACCTAACGTGCATGTCTTTGGACAGGAAACCAGAGTACCTGGAGTAAACCCATGCAGACACGGGGAGGACCCAGACCGCCCCACCCGGGGATCGAACCCGGGACCTTCTTGCTGTGAGGCGACTTTGCTACCCACCGAGCCACCGTGTCGCCCAACATAATGATGTTTATACATAAAATAAAACACTATAAAGTGCAGTAAACAGTAGTAAACTAAAGGAAGTCAATATTTGGTGCCGTTTTCTTCAAGTGTTCCCAGGTGTTTTACGAAGTGTGCAGAGAATCTGCCGCAGCTCTTCTGCAGACTTTGACGGTCACACTTGCTTCTTTTTTTTCCATTCAAAATTCAGCAGCCTTCATTATGTTTTCTGTCTGAAAAGCAGTCACACACACACACACACACAAACATTTTTGTGTGACATTTATTTTTTGTGGGCGACACGGTGGCTCGGTGGGTAGCACCCGTCGCCTCACAGCAAGAAGGTCCTGGGTTCGATTCCCGGGTGGGGCGGCCTGGGTCCTCTCTGTGTGGAGTCTGCATGTCCTCCCAGTGTCCGTGTGGGTTACTCCAGTTTCCTCCCACAGTCCAAAGACATGCACGTTAGGTTGATTGGTGTATCTAAAGTGGCCCTAGTGTGTGAGTGTGTGCACGAGTGTGTGAGTGTGTGTGCCCTACGATGGATTGGCGCCCTGTCTAGAGTTGTTCCTGCCTTGCGCCCTATACTGCCGGCTAGGCACCTGCTCCCCGTGACCCTGAAAAGGAATAAGCGGCCAAGAAGATGAATGAATGAATGAATTTTTTTTGCAAAAGTAACGTTTGGAAATATAAAATCAAAACTCAAAACCAGAAATACATCAATACCAAAGAACAGTTTGGTGCCGAAGACTTTTGCGCAGTACAGTATCAATGCTTTAGGCTGTTAGTTGAATTTGGTTTAATTTGGGCAAAAAGCGCGTGAGTGTTATTTTAATACGCTAATCACCAAGACGACACCCTACCGTTAACCTTCTTACCTGTACACACCACGGCGGTGAGAATTTGTTTGACTGTCCATGCATTCAAGCCGCATTTACATTTCCTCCAGAGTCGAGGTGGATTTAGAGTTGAGTTAATCCGGATCTGAACTCGCCACGCTCTTGTCAGTGTGCACTGCAGCGAGTGAAGCTAAACGCTTTACAGTCGGCTTTAAATCCAGGGTGAAATTATTACAAACACAAGTTGTAGGCTAATAGGTCGGTTAGCAGTTGATCTGCCTGAGCCTTTATGACAAATCAGCCGTAATCCCTTTAAACCCCCGTCTCGGAGAATGGAAGCGAAACTCGCTGGTGCAGGCGTTTAAAAGCGCGAGCGCTTTTCCGCCCTTGCTTCATTCCGCGCAGAGCTCGTCAAGACGCAACATGGACACGACGTGCTTCAGAGGAGCACCAAGAGCACAACCAAAGAGCTTCAGCATTGACTGGATCCTCGCTTCCGGACACAGAGGGGCAGCTGTGGACAGTCACGCCGCTTACACACAGCCTGAAGTTGTAATGCGCGGAGCTTTATTCCCAGCGTTAACAAACCGGCCTTTCGTTGCGCCCTTCGGTTCCGCGTGCGTTTACGCTCCGCACTTGCACCGTGGTGAATTCAGAGACTGTGACACGCGGCTTCACGATGGTAAGACTAATGCACAATAAACTGAAATGTGCATGCTTTGCATGATTATTCCCGAACCCACAGTGCGCTGATTGTGATTCCCTTGTTTTTAGGACACCGGTTGGTTGGTTTCACGTGTACCGGAGATTTTGGCCTGAAGACGTGTCGGCGGATCCGCACGGTTTTTAGCCCGGAGCAGCTACAAAAGCTGGAGGAGGTTTTCGCTAAGCAGCGCTACATGACCGGCTCGGAGAAAGTGCTGCTCGCCTCGGCGCTGCGCCTCACTGAAACCCAGGTGAAAGTGTGGTTTCAGAACAGGAGGACCAAATGGAGGAAGAACAGAGAGGTGGAGGACCGACCGACAGAGCAGTGCAGTCAACTAAAGCATGAAACATCCATGCCAGAAGACAGAGAGATCAAATCCGTGCTCGGTGACCAATCCCCCGAAACGTGAAGGCGCTTTACACACACAGACCGCTGAATCTCTTATAAATCTTGTTAAACAAGAAATGAAGGTATTATGATGTCACTATGTGGCTTTACAGCTATTGTTTTTCTTTCGTAATAAAACACCGTGTGTAGCGTTTTTTTTTTTTTTGTTTTGTGAATTTTGTGATGAGGCGTGGATTTATTTTCTCATTAAAATAATGCTGATTAATCCTGGGTATCATTTTTATCGATTGTTCATTTTTTTAATTATTATTATTTTAGCCTATTTTTTTATTGCCATAATTGTAGTCATATTTTCCTGAAAGTTTCTGAACCTGTTTTTGTGTCCCTGGAGTCTAAATAAAACCTTATTATTATTATTATTATTATTATTATTATGCCTATTATTAATAAAAGCAGTAGCCTGGTACTACTATGCACACGCGCATAGCTTAATTGAGCATTACATAAATTACTTTATTAGGTTGTCTAAATGTGCTGTTGGATCAACTATAGAGCAATTATTTAAAATTGTAAAAAGATAAATAAATAAAATAATAATAAAAGAATAGACAATAATAGTAATATAGCTATTTTAAATGACCCAGAATTGGTTCTTATGTTTATCATATATATGACGGGGTCTACAAGATGCGTTAAAGTGAACAGCTGTTAGTGTTGCATTTGTGCTGTGTGATATTTTAGAGTTAAATCTAGAGATGTACAGAGATGACCAGGCTGGCTGGCGAACTGTAGTCTACAGATGAAACAATAGCCGAGGACCTGCTCCGGCTCCCGCATCCCGTGCACTGTGGACCACCAGAGGGCAGTGTGTATAAGGACGAAGCAGCTTTCAGTCTAAGCACCAAGACTCCCACAATCAGATCAGATAAACTGTCATGAAATAATCTTATTCTTTAGATTTGCAGGCTGCGCCAATGTGCTTCATAGGAATGTGGAGTTTATTAAAAAAAACCCAACAACAATTACTACAGCTATATACTACAATTATACAGGTTATAATACATTTTTAGCAACGGAGAAAAAAACACTGAAATTATAGATCAATAATTATTATCTTTCTGTCTTTTATTTTTCAAAACTGATACGGGTTTCTATTAAAACCAGAGAGGGTAACATTTCACAAGCTTATCAGTATTACACATTAAGCCTGAGATCTCTGATCTCTGTAGACTGTGATTCAAGCCCAGGCCTATTCGTTAAAATACGCTTTTGGAACTGATCTATTATGTATGATCTATGATCTATTTAATGTTGTGATCTATAATCTATTTAATTGAATGATCTATGATCTATTTAATTTAATGATCTATCATCTATTTAATTTAATGATCTATGATCTATTTAATTTTACAGCTACTCCGAAAATGTTACAAATAATAGGCGTAATAATGCAAAAACATTACACAGCGCAATAAAACTCAGAATATAAAAAAGGATGTAAATTTACAATTATTAGGCCTATATTATAAACATACGTTGAAAATCTGTAGAAAATCGCTGTTATTATTATTATCATTATTATTATTATTATTATTATTATTTATTTTTTTTAATTATTATTATTCCTCCTCCTACTGCTAATAATAATAATAAACAGAAATATAAATATTAGATATGAATTAGATATAAATAAATATAAGTATTATTATTATTGTTGTTATTATTAGTAGTAACAGTAGTAGTAGTAGTAGTAATGAGTATTAATTGCATTAGAAGCTGTAGCAAGTTGCACATGGTGCAGTAGTATAGGTGATATAAATGAGATTTGCATCCTATTACATGAGTTTCTTTTGCAAGTACAAAAATTCACGACACAATTCAATTATATGATCTGCTCTCACGAAACGCTTTTAATTGCCCAGTTTAGCAGTCTAACTTCAATTGCGCTCTATAGTACTTTTAGAAATGGCTTCAGTCTCAGCTTCTTCCACTTTCAGAGTTGTAATGTGTTTTTTAAACGCTGTAAAGTTTATAAGAATAGATGGCGCTTCATCTCCTCTTAAGTCGGCTACCAGTAAAAGAGCCAACACTGGTTTCGGGGTTTTCAAAGGAGGCTTAACTTCAGTTAGGACCAGGCAGGGGAACAATAATCACATTTTCGCCTTCACACCCGGAGAGCTTACAAAAACTCCAACTGTTATAGCCTTTCAGCGGCGCCCAATCTGTAATCAATGGCCAGAGGCGAATTAATAGATGTTAATGACCATTTGAGTCGGAGGCAAAAGGGGCCAAAATTGGCCAGAGAAAGCTATTAATTATATGCTGCGGGACTGAGAGAACAGGGAGGAGAGAAGGATTTTCAGGGGTTTTTTCGGAGCTAGCGGAAGGGTCTGTGGCCTGCGTGCTTCACACGGCTTTCCTGAGCAGGGGGCTTTTGTGCGCCCCATAAGCCGCGATTGTTTGTGCTGAAAGGGGTGACATCTGTCCGGGGATTCCGGGACTCTGATCTAGCCCATTAGCCTCCGTCCTCCCTCAACAACTTCGAATGATTGTAACTGACAAATGAGACAAGGAGAGGCACTTGAGACACGCTGAGCTGAGAGATCAATGGCCCGCTCGCCTTGATCTGGAACCGCTTCATTAAGGCGCCTTCATAAACTCCGTATGCTGAACTTCCTCCCCATTCCGCCCATCAGTTATAACCTCACTATGGCTGCAGGCGAGCACAGAGCCAGCAGCAAACACAGCACCGAGATTCAGTGATATTAAACGACGGGCCTTATGTAAGCCATCATTTAAGCAAATGATATGAGCTGCTAGTGCGCATCACCTAATAAATTAAACTCTCATCTGCTATGTTAAACCACAGCTTTGGTTTAGTTTATATTAAAACAATGTATGTTTTCCAGGTTATATTGAACTAATAAAGGTATATTTATATTAAACAAACTGCACATAAAGGGTCATTTTAGGTTTCATGTTTACTCATCTATGACCTTTTCTAGAGCAGAACTTCTGAAATGAAGATTTGTTTTAATTAAAAATATATCAGTGTGGTATAGGATAACTTGTCTATTTGGTCAGTTATGTATTGTTTTTTTTATTTTAATATTGTACGTTAGAGGCAGAGTGCGAATTACCCCATTATAATTGGGGGGTGCCACTATCATATCCGCACAACCACTTATGTATTTATGAATTATGCATTTCTTTTCACAATAATAGAAAAAAATATTGTACCCCCCAAAACTTATTGTTTTTGTCTCATTGGGGGGTACTGGGTCTTCATTGGGGTATAGTATCCCCCAGTACCCCCCGTAATTCTAACTATGGTTACAGGTATTTTATTTAACTCAAATGATTCATATATTATTTCCTATTTGACACTTGTTCATACAAATTACTAATAAACTAGCAGCAAGAAATATTGCTGATCAATGTCTGTAGCATTTAGTAAATAATATCTACATTTAGATACAATTAAATGCATATTACAGGCTGTCCTAGTAGCCTATAATCAGCAAATAAATTAGTTTACTTGAAATAGCCTATAAAATGTTTTAAACAGCCTTGCATAAGAAATAAATAGCCCTTAAGGAGTAGGCTACTTTATTAATGAAGTTATGACTCGACGGATTTAATTTTGCAACTTTTTGCTTTATGCTTTAGTAAGCTGTAACTAATTTAAGATTTGACAGACCCCTAGACACCCCCTCACTGCACATGTATCTCATGCCATTTTTTAAAACATCAGCTATTTTATTTTATTTTACACATAAGAAACGGTGAATCAGCTCAAATAGGAGCATTTGTCTGTTTATTTTCAGTAATATGACACGGAACGATTTAACATGAACAAAATGGCTGTGTGCTTGGCATTTGCTTGGCTGCATGTGCGCATGCGCACCACACCTCAGCACGCAGAGCGCGGAGCAGGTATTGAGGTTAGTGAGTGACTGAGTGACAGGCTGGAGCTCAAAAGCTGTCTGTTCATCGATCACATTAGTGAACCAAGGTGTTCTGCGCTTTGGAGTTCAACATTGTCAGGCGAAGCCACCAGACGCTGTGGCCGTCAGACTACCTGAAGTGACTGCTGTCGCGGCATCCTACAGCTGAGTTCTGAATGAACAGTAGGTGACATTGTCAGGTCAGTATTAGAAAGCTGTCCGGATTGGGACTCAGAGAAGACCTGCACCTGCATCCCGATTTCGGACGCGCGGCTGCACACAGCCGAGAGGAATGTCGCGCACATGAAGTTATGGATTGCAGAAAGACTCTGATTACTTTCAGAAAAGCTTTTGTGGAGACTTGATTTTTTTTTTTCTTCTTTCCCCATTTCCTTGGGAACGCGCTTGGGGGGATTTGTTTTATTTTAAAAGCGTAATTTCAGTACCAATCGCATAATAATGTTCCAGCACAAAAAGTGTTTCACGATTGAATCTCTGGTAGGAAAAGACTCCAATTCCTCCAGCGCTGGAGATGAACCGATTCGCCCCACTGCTCTGCGCTACACCGAGTCTGTGCACCCGGCTCCGTTCGGCAGCTGCTTTCAGAACTCGGCGCGGACGCTGTACGGGAACGTTAACGCTGACATGATGTTCCCGGACCCGGGCTCCCACTCGGCCAACTCAGCACTGGCCCTGCGGCACCTGCCCATTCCCACCCAGCCCTTCTTCAGTCCGCACCAGCGGGACAGCCTGCATTTCTACCCCTGGGTCCTCAGAAACCGATACCTGGGACACCGCTTTCAAGGTCAGTATTAAGCAGGGAATATTAAACAGGGGAGGCTGTGGCACTCTGGCATCTCTATCATCTACGCCCCTTATCTTTTTGGTTAAGCGTGGGGACCTGAGCTGCATGAAAACGAATGAGTGTAACTTTGAAAGCCTGTAACGTCTATTTCTAAACCATTTTGCATCTCAGATCTCCCACAGCTGGATCAGTAACAGGTGTGTTATTTTAGGCTGTAGCTCTACAGGCCACAGAACCGCACGCAAAATGTTACACACAGTCCCTAGTCTCCATTTCTTTTATTTTTCTATATTAACAGTAACACGAATCAGCATAAGATATGCACGCTATTTTTTATTATAATATATTATTTCTATATATATATTTCTATATATATTTCTTTTTTTAATGTAGCATAATTTCTACATTAAAAAGACATTCAGTGATCAGAGAGAGTAGCCTCTAACAAGTTTGGACCACGTGCCATCGCACTAGTAGAATAAAACACTTCCGTACATGAATTAAAGTGGGTATGTCTGTGTGTGTGTGTGTGTGTGTGTGTGTGTGAGAGAGAGAGATGGATAGATAGAGAGAGAGATAGATAGAGAGAGAGGGCGCACGTGCGTGTGAAGGATTGCAACTCAGGAAATTATGCATGTAATGATTTTAGGAATATATATATATATATATATAGATTATATATATTTAGTTTCCATATTACAGTAAACCACAT
>JAOVYV010000035.1:14897668-14913956 GCA_025674545.1 Hassar affinis | reverse complement strand
TGTCTTCAGAGTATTGTACCTGTGCTGTACAATTCTGGGCAAACATCAGACAAACCTTATCTGATCCAGACCTTAGGAGGACACCTGTGGAATTTAGAATGATAAAACACCACCCAAGAGCCCATAAAAGAAGATTTAGCACCATACTATGGCAGTCCTGACAGCTGGAAGCATCACTGCTGGGCCCTTGCCCTAATAAAATACAAGTTACAAGGTAATGAGAGTCACTCCTTAACTGTTTTCTACATAAAAACCTGTACAGAGAGTAGTAAATTACAATCAAATAGATCAACAGTTAGCAAATACTCAGTAGACTTTGCTTGATCCCCAGTGAGCCCAACAGTCAGACTAATGCACACAAATTTGAAGGAATGGATGACACAAGTTGCCAGTTGTCATTGTGAGGAAGGAACATAAAGCTGTGTTGTTGAGTGCTGGATTTCAGTTACCTGCTGGTCCAGGTTGAAACCAAGCTTATTTGACACATAATGTGTTGACAGGTGTCAAGGCAGGGTGCCTCTCCTTTTGTCTAGAGCTGGAAGGAGGGGGGGAAGCTGCCCAGGCCCTGGGGTCTTCCTGTGGTGGCGTATGTTTCCAGTGCAGTCCCTCAAGGTGAGGAGCTCTTAAATAGAAGCTTTAACTAGCCCAAACGACTCCCTGGTGTGCACAATTAAGTGTCTTAAACACCTTTGTGCACCTCTGTGTTTGTTTTCCTCTTTTGATATTGACACGTTGTTTATTTTTGGACACGCATCCAATTTGGTGTTCGTGCTTTGTGTCAACAGAATTAACAAAATGAAAATACATTTTTCTTTTTTTAAATTACAAACACAGGTTTTCACAACTTTAAGTAAATGTGCAACAAAATATTTTCCAATTTTATTCAAATGTGCGATCAAGTCCAAATCATATCTGAATCAGATGTTAATCAGAATTTAATTAACATATTTGTCCAAACGTGCAAATACACATTTGGTGACTTTAACTGCTGAAATAAATCCCTGAGCTCGGCTGGAAGATGAGTAATAGAAAGTGCTAACAGTTTGATGGATCTTGGCAGGAAGCGTTTGCTAAGGGTTCTTTCGGGGGTGGGGGTGGTGTGGGTTTGAGCCTTGCACAGTCTTTATCAATGGCTGACTTCTAATTTGTTTTATTTGAGATGACATGAGCTGACAGGCTGAGAGAAACTGGCGGGTAGAAAGGGGAGATAGAGCTGGGCTGTGAGTGGAACTTGCTAATGTTTGGCACAATGGTCGAGTTGCGTCTCAACTCATTAACTGTCTTTTCTCACAAGGCCGCAGCATCATGAACCACTTCCCGCCCAGTCCGTGTGTGCCAAATTCACAGCGACTTTCAGGAGTAGAAAACAGGCTCGTATGGACATACTGTACATATGAATGGCAATGTGGATCTATGAGGTGCAATTAACTCCTCTGTGAATTTTGAAAATCTTCACTTATCTACCGTAAGCCTGTTTGTTTCTGTCATTCCTGATCACTTCAAATGCTGCAACCTGGTGTGTCCAGTGTAAGACCCTGTAGAGAGCTTAGATTGAAGATCCCAGGTGGCAGTTTTATAAGTCACACAGAGTTCCTGATCCGTGTAATTAGTCAGCCTTTGGAGGATTTCAGAACAGTAAGCATATACTCACGCTCACTGGGGAAGGGTTTTTAAAGAACCTCAGTGCCGTCATACCCTGAAGGCTAAAACAGCAGTGTGAAGCTTTTAATATTACATGAATCTGTTTCGTGAGCACAAAGAAAGTTATAACCTCAGACACTTGTGAACAAAACATTCGGCTTTAGTTAGAGCTTGCCAAAGAGTTTCTGGTGAATTTTTTCGGGTAAGAATGTATGCTGTTGTAGGACAAATTGCCACAAGCACTATACCATTAACTAATGTCTTTCCTCCACATGTTTTCACCTGTACAGAAACTATGCAAAAATGTCATAGCTCACCATATCCCCCAGGCAACCGGAGGCATATCAAGCATATGGAGGAGTGTGAGGAGAGCTTACAGTACCTCCGTCAAACAGAGTGAAATGACTCATTCACTACCAAATGTACCACGCCATTCCATCATAGCTATATTTATGACATCAATTGACAATTTCATCATTGGTGACAAACAAATGACAGACATGTTGACATGGCAAAAATTCCCCACCCCAACTGCAATGCTATTCCTTTGAAAGCTTGGATAAATAGTGACAAACAGTTTGCAGCAGCTTTCCTAAGCCTAGGCCAATAGAAACTCATACATTTATTTACTAAATTTGCTACAGCGGAGTCACGGCATGTTCCACGCTCTTGATTTATAGATTGGGGGTTGAGCACTAAGATTATTCCTGACAAATTTGACAGCGTAGTACTTCCATAGACATTTAGAGTGTTTTCTGTTTGAAAGCAACGACAGGAACCAGTCCAACTGGTAACATATGTTCAACTGTAACACAGAGACCTCTTGTGGTTTCTTATGGCAGTTCCTGAAAATGGCATATGATCCTGGGGGATATGACTACAGTAGAGAGATATGATATAGCTGTAGCAGTTTTCAACCGTATAGTTTTTCACTATTCACACAATATTAGCAATTAGTGAAGAAGCATCCAGCTGGCTTGTATATGAGCTGTAGTTAGTGTATGTGTGAGGCAGGCCATCTGTAGGCCTAGTGCTGCTGTTATCGGGCTGGTTTAGGCCAAAATTTAGTCTCATGATTGCTGTCCAGGTGCTTCAAAAAAGCAAACAGTAAGAATATAGAACCAAAGCTTAGGGTACTTGCGTAAACGAGTCAAGATAAAAATGTAGAGCAGGCTTGATTTACTAAAAATCAAGAGTTAAGCTCATGTTATGTACTTTGCTCGATCTGTCAGTGGAATTTTAGTAAAGTATGTTAAAATAATCTTGCTGATAAACATAGAGACCAGTGCTGTTTAAATGAAATTAGGTTTAAACTAACACTGAGCTCAACATGGTGGGTTAAAGGGGGTAGGGATGGGAGGATGGGAAGGAGAGGAGGGGGGAGGGGGGGTAAGTTAACCACACCTTTTAATCAAAGCTGTTTTCCCCAGGGTGCAATTTTCACCTTTTTTGTTCTAAGCCTAAGTGCCATGGAACACCTCACAAGTCCCAAATAGCACATGGCACAGGTTGGATTTCTGAATAGATTCATTAAAAAAATCCCTGAAAATCGCTTTGACAATGAAATGGAATTTGAAATAAATAAGAAGTGCATTTCACACATAAGCCAGGCGGCATGGGAGCAGATGTAATGACAACACGTTATTTTCCAGCGCCTTTAATGAATATGCCTTCCATTACAGAGAGGTGCACAGAGAGGAGGCTGGAGCGTTCACATGGTTAATAATGCGCTGAGGGACTGAGAGAAACTCAGGTGTGTACAGAAAACCCCGCTCATTCCCGCCATCTGAAAGAGCCTCCGAACCACCACTACACATCCATTAGCAGTTATGAGAAGCATTTGTGGCCCATTAGGAGAATCCTGGTTCACAATACTGATTATTCATTTATTATAAAGTCGCGAGACTTCTTCTTATCGAGATGATCCCTACGGGAGCTATTAGGTTCATGATCTGAAATGATATATTATTTTGTAAATATAGACTTATTTCTTACATATTTGCGCTGGTCGACATTTAATTATCAGCATAACAGAAAAGATTCAGTTTCTTCCAACTGTAAGGCTTTTACAAAACTGCTGAATCATGTTATCCTGTTTGGATAAACAGATGTCCATGTGTACAAAATAATAGACTAGGTCGGCTTATACACAAATTAATTGACGAACGATCATTCACACAAGATGAGCACATCATTTGGACAAAACGGTTCACAACTTAACTTAACGGTTCACCTCTAAAACTAATTTCCACAACATTTACCAAAGCTATTTTACATATGCAGTGGCGAGCTCAGGTAAAATGGGTTTATGTTAGAAGTTTGATTCGTTATAGGATAACACATGCCTGAGCACTTATAACTATATGCCCCTCAAACTAAAAAGTTTACAGTCATGACACAAGACTAATCATTATGTATGCCTGCTCTATTTGTCTGTCTGCAGTTCTGTATGTCTGTCTGCAGTTGTCTGTCTGTCTGTCTGTCTGTCTATCTGTCTGCAGTTGTCTGCTGTCTGCAGTTCTGTCTGTCTGTCTGCAGTTGTCTGTCTGTCTGTCTGTCTGCAGTTGTCTGTCTGTCTGTCTGCAGTTGTCTGCCTGTCTGTCTGTCTGTCTGTCTGCAGTTGTCTGTCTGTCTGTCTGTCTGCAGTTCTGTCTGTCTGTCTGCAGTTGTCTGTCTGTCTGCAGTTGTGTGTCTGTCTGCAGTTGTCTGTCTGTCTGCAGTTGTGTGTCTGTCTGCAGTTCTGTCTGTCTGTCTGCAGTTGTCTGTCTGTCTGCAGTTGTCTGTCTGTCTGTCTGTCTGTCTGTCTGCAGTTCTGTCTGTCTGTCGGGCTGGGAAGACGACTAGACTGCGTTTATTATGATTATGAATAACAATAACAACAACAACAAAAATAATAATATAGTTATGTAATGTGAAATATGTACATAAGTAATAATGTAAACAAAAATATATTATAATTATTTTGTTGATTGTTATTATTGTGATGGTGATTATTATTATTATTATTATTATTTTTGTGATGGCGATTATTATTATTATTATTATTATTATTATTATTATTGTGATGGTGATTATTATTATTATTATTATTATTATTATTATTATTATTATTATTATTGTGATGGTGATTAGTATTACTGTCGTTGCTCTCTTTGTCCCTTTTCCTTCTTTCTCCTATGGGTTTTCTCCTTTTGCTTGTTAGATGTTAGATGGGGAAGGCTGTTTAAAAAGTAAATAAATATGCATAACAATTAAACGTTTGTTTGCGTGGATAGACCCCATATTAAACCCTCTACCAATTATACAAATTACATTAGTTAATTAATAATTGGCTTGTTTTAGTCATTTGCGGCCTGTGAACAAACGGCATATACACACATTTAAAACACTGCCAACTGCATATACATTCACTAAAACACACATACACCCACCCACCCACATATATATGTATATGTGTATGTGTGCGTGTGTGTTTTAGTGAATAAAAAAATGAGTTTACTGCTATTATTATAAACACACACAGCTATGTAGAAGTATGTGTTAAAGATTATAATAAAAAATGAAAAAGAAAACAGCTGCTTTATTGTTTGGAGAGGTCAGTGAATCCGAGACCTCCTGGAAAGATTTAAAAGAAGCTGGAGTACTTAATTCATCTACCTTTCCTCGTTGGAAGACTGCTGGCATGAAATGTTAAGTGCAGGTGGGTCAGCACCTCTATTTGCAGGAAAGGGGGCTGTAACAGGACGCTGTGTTGACTACAGGTCTGCGAGCGTGTTGTGCTGCTTTCGCATCCCTTTTAAGTGCTTCCTCTCGGGCCACGGAGATCCTCCCAGGTGGCTGCTAAATGCTCTGGGAACCGTGTGACATCACTGCAGGGGACTGACCTGCACTTATCCCGCTGCCTGGCCAGGTATTGTCCCAACATGTCAAACAGCCATAGAGCAAGTGATCCTCTTACACCCGCTCAGCCGTTCCACAAGGGCGCAGATTGAGGACTGAGAAGAGAGAGCGTGTTCCTCACCCCGCCAAGTGAGCAGACAGGCTGAGGAGGACAAGGGGCCACAACAGGGCACACATCACCAATCAGGATGTCAATCACGTATCTCTGCTGCTCTTATTTGGCAAGAACAGAGCCCCACTAATCATTCTCTCTGCACAGGCCACAGTGAAAGTGCGCGTCTGGGTAACTTGACTCAGCGCTAAAAGGGTCACTTGTTAACCTTCAACATGAGCTCATGGCACCTCGAGGGTGAGAGACCATATAGCCAAAATAAAGACTTTCATCCCCCAGGGATTCAGTAACCTATAGTGCCCTTATACAAATACAGGTACACTTCCGAATACTGGAAATGTTATGAATTGCACATGCACCATTTGTCTGATTCAAACCAGTCTAAAACGTTGCATAAACGCAGTACATGTTATCAGTGACTGTGACGGTGTCATTATCCGATTGGCCAATCCTACAGTCAGTACAATTTGAATTTTGTAATGTTTAAATGCTATTTAATATTAACGCAGTCTTCTAGATATAAAATAATCTTTGTGCCTCAGTTTCATCGTCACCGCTCTGCCCCCTAGCGGCCACATCATTACAGTGGAGCTGCATTTCCCGAAAAGTAAATCTACTTACTCAGGTCCTATAGACTTAAGTTCCATCTACACAAATTCTCTCCTCCTTTCCATCAACTGGGAAAGCACAAAAAACAGTTCACTCCAAGGTACCTGGATGTGCACCACTGTGCACTACACTAATAATCCAAAACATATTTCATAAATACCTCAGATGCAGCTTTTATTGAGCCTTTCTTTGTGAAACTCTAGCAAAAAGGCACTTGTGCAGAGGTAAACATACAAAAGAACATGAAAATGGGCCACAAAGAAAAAAAAAGGGAAAAAGACAATACACAAACGTTCACTCTGAGCAACATCTGAACAGCAGTGGTCCTTTAGCACTTTGTCCAACACTGCTCTGTACATGTCGGAAAGTTAGATTTTCTAGCTGTCAAGTCTTGTCCGTACTAAAAGACCCAAAACAACGGTTGCTCACTAGTCATGTTCCAATTAACAAAAGATCAATGTGCTCAAATTTTACAGTAATGAACCTGTCCAAGTCTAAGCATGCAAACAACCTGGTCTAACATGTGCCACCAACTTACAAAAGCCCAGAGTCATCCTTATACAAACACATACATGAATACTGATGTAAAAGTGCCAGTGCATCTGAAATGCAGGAAAAAAAAATCATAATGCTTTAAAATATGCTTACAAGTGCTATGGATTTTGTATTGCAAAAAAAAAAAAAAAAAAAAAAAGACCATTGGGTGAGAAAAAGATAGTAAGCACGATGTCATCTGATCTGATGTCAGTTTCGTGGAACAACCATAACAATGTGGTATTCATTTTCCAGTAACATACAAGGAAGCATCATTTCTCACTCCAGTGCCTCAAAATCCTCTGCCCTGAACAATGGAGTTTTTACCACCAGCACTCCTCATCCAATTAATCATCAAACCCTTCATGGGTTGGATGAGGCTTGTTGGGGACGAAAAATTGAATATTTTAAATTCCTCAGTAAACCTTAGATGTATAATAACATAATACACATATACAGTATAAATGTAGATTGATCCACTGCTTTTCCAAGATGAAACATATTACTGATACTAAAATGTTTAAAAATAATAATAAACCAAACAAAAACAAACTAAAAATATATATATAAAAAACAGTCAGATTGTTTTCCCATCTGTGACACAGTGGTTGAGTATATGCAAAACATGTAATAAGTCACTTTCACCATGGCATAAAACCAGTTTCCTTAAAACAGTTATTTGGAAAGAAACCAACAGGGGGCTAAAACCGTGAGGCATGGGCTGCGTCCAGAGTTTAAACCTACAAGGCTGTGGTGAGTGGAGTCCAGTGTGTGACATGGAGCTGAGAGCAGGTCAGCTTGGGGAAACTTCAGCAGGCACGGTAGGTATGTGGAAAGATGAGCAGGAGTCTCGTCTGTGGAGGAGTTTAAAGAGCAACTCTTCTTTCTCCTGACCGAGTTTCTGGCTCTGCAATGTTTGCTTCTCCAGCGCCTCCTGCAGCTCATTCTGCTCCTTGGACAGTTGGCTGGAAGGGGGAAAATACAAGAGTCAGGAAGAGTAAGAAAGGTGCAAAGGTTATGGGGAAGTACAAGATCATTTCTGAGCATTTGCAATGTTAATGTTTCCCTTCAAAAGTCTTAAAATCTTAAAAAGTCCCAGTTTCTATGAAAAGAAAGAAATGTATGACATTAAAGTTGCTATACAATAATTTCAGTAGTAGTTATAGACAAATTAACTTGACATTATGCATTAAACAGGAATGCTCATCAATATTTACAGAAGTTATGCATCTTATGGCGTTTGTTGGAATTGTTTAAATAGTGGGGAATCAAGAATGAAGTTGAAGAGCTTTACACCATGAATGTCATCAGGGAGGGGATTGGGGGTGAAATTTTGTAATTAATAAAACAGTATTATTATTATTAGATAAGAAAACCAAAGCCAACACAGGGGATCTGATTCAGCCAATGGGCGCAGCATGCATTGAACATTCAACTGTACTTCCACAGCCTTTTAGCCAGAGCATAATTTTGTCTACTTTAGCATTAGGAATTCTCTCCCTCTGTTGCCTATTATGAACTTAATGCATTTAGTGGTCTCTGTGTTATGCTCATTCATATAACATTCTGTCTTTGGAGTTTCAGAATCTGATCCAGAAATGAGTATAAACCTATTTTTTGTATTGCTTGTGCGTTTTCCCTGGCCATGGCATAACTGTGAAATTTTATATTCACACAAGTATTTTTTATATAGGCTGCATTGTGAACATTACATCTACATCCCATGAGCTGAATGTCTCACCTCGTGTTTAACACAGAATGGCATTGTAACTGTCATGGAGCGGGTACTGCACACGTGTGTGCACGTGTATTGGGGAGTTACAGTAGAAATTAAACTGTGGTGACTGGCACATTAATGGGAAACCTTACATTTCAGAGCACCTTCGCCCGAAAAGTAAAGCAACCCCATAGCGCTAGCCAAAGAAAATCTCTGGCACTGCCCTGCCTTACACTAATGACTGTTGGAATATGAGAAGCTTAAAAGGGCTTACTGTATTAGTGTTTGATAGTTGTCTATTCGAACTCGGAGGTCCTCATTCTGCTGTAGAATGTGCAGGACCTGGTCTTCCAAAGCCAGATTCCTTTCAACCTGGGAAAGCAGCATGGAAAGGATCAATGAGCAGTAGATTTAAAGACCCAAAACTAGATGAGAAATACCCAGTAATCATGGACTTTAGGCTGCTCAGGTTTCCTCACACAAACAGGTGGATGTCACTATAAATTACATCTAAGCATTTGTGTTTTCCCAGAAAAGGGTCCACTGCAACCCTGACCAAGATAAAGCATTTAATACATGAATGAACAAACATTCTAGAGAAGGAGTGCTCAAATTCATATCTGCAATACATTGAAACTGTACAGGGCTGTGTGTAGGCAAGCCTGTTATTATGAAGCAGTTCAAGAGTATTACTTACTTATTACTAGGGGCAGTGTAGCTCAGTGGTTAAGACGTTGGACTACTGACCCAAAGGACGCGAGTTTGAATCCCACCACAGTCAAGCTGCCGCTGCTGGGTCCCTGAGCAAGGCCCTTAACCCTCAACTGCTCAGTTGTATAAATAAGATAAAATGTAAGTCGCTCTGGATAAGGGCGTCTGCCAAATGCCATAAATGTAATGTAATGTAATGTACTTTGTACAACCTATCAGTTATTTACAAATGTTAAACCTACTGCATACTAGAAATTATATTCACTGGTTCACCTCTTTAACCTGGTCAGGGTTATGCATGTAATGGGAATACATCCTGAATGGGATGCCAGTCCATCACATACCAGTGTACTAAATATAAACGCTGAAAGACACCAAGTGGCAATTTTATCCAATACATCTTGATACTGCTGGTGAAAGATGCAGATACATAATTAATAATGAACCTGTTTTGCACATTTGGGTTGGTCCCATCCCACCCCATCAACTGGTGGAAATTGATAATCATATCACAGATCATATATCGGTTAGGTAGAAGACCATTCACAGCACAGCAATAACAATGACATGACAATGGCATGTTATATCACTGAAGACTGGCTACCCAAGCTACCCCTGGTTGTCGGTGGCCCTATGGAGGTCCATTTTCACAGATGAATAAGAACAGCTACAGCCAGGAATTCAAACTCTCTGAAAAGTACAACTATGTGGCTGAAAAAATAACCCAAGTATAGATTCAAGGAGATGTGCCTAATAAACTGGCCACTGAGTCCATATAATTTATATAATTCAATGTTTATACAATTGTAATATTTGGAATTATATTTTTCCCCTTCAAAACTCCCCTAAAATACTATTCTTTTATTATTATTATTTTCTACAATTTTAAGTCTGATAGTCTGAGTTTGAAGAGTTAAACCTAAAAGAAGCTTAATGCATCCTAAACAGGGGACACTGTTACATGCTGTTTTGAAACACTGCATTTTGGTGAACTGGAACTTTAAATCCAGCCTGAGTGTGTAACAGAAAGAAGTCGTGTTTCCATTCTGACCAAAAATGGTGAGTGGGAGTTTATACCAGGGCCTCCATCTGCCGCAGCTTGCTTCTCTGCTCCTGTAAACGCTCACTCTTCATCTCTATGACAATTAGCAGACTCTCCTGTTCCTGCTCCCAGAATTCACCCGGGCTGCCATGAGTCTATCACAGAAAGGGCAAGATATGAAGCAAATGTTGCATTCTTACTCAATACTGTGTACAGTCATATTCAATTGATTGGAAGAACATCATGCTGAAACGTACTTGTATGTTTCTTTGAAGGTCTCTTTTCAGTGTGGACTCCTTTACACGCTGCTTTAACTCTGTGAACAGCTTCAGGTCTGCCGTCAGTTGAACAATCTGCTCCTGTTCAGGAGTTCACACAGAGTTCAGACCAAAACATCACTCAAATGTCACAATGGTATGTACAACAAACATACTAAAACAGTTTATATAATCCTTTCATATACAACCCATAAAGAGTAAACTGAAACGGCTCCAAACGCAGTGTTTTATTTTCAACTGAACTACCTTTAGAGCACTTTCAACCGCAGTGTGCGTTTCCTGCAAAGCTTTCTTCTCTTCAGTGTGAAGGTTTTTCATCTCTGTGGGGAAAAACATGCACCTTATGTATGGGTACAGAAATATCAAAGCGTGTGTTTGCTGATTAGTCATGGCTACATACCTTCCACTTCTCTCTGGTGCTGTTCGGTACAACTCTTCATCTGGCTCTCATGAACAGCACTGAGCTCAGCAGCTGTCTCAGACTTCACCTGTTGGCATGATGATGTACAAACCATATGATGAAATACACAATGCTTTCAAGCAACACATTTGTTGAACAGAGTCATTTACTTCAGTTATTTAGGAGTGGAATACAGCTGGTGGCTCACTGCTCTTGTGGCTTTAAACAGATGATGAATGTACTCTGCTGCACCAAAAGAAAAGCCTTCAAACCATTATATATTACATAAAGCTATGTAAAATATGCATCTTTAAGAAAAAACAGTGCACCTTGGTTTCTTACTCTAAGGAATAAGTAAACACACTGTGCATTATCTCTATACTTCTAGTAAATACAAGAAGGTTTCCTGTTGATTTACTGCACTACATTAATCATGACTGTATCTTACAAAACTTTTACAACCTTAAGGCCCTTAAGGGCCATACAACAAGCCCTCCACCAAGAGTAAAAGACAGGTACACAATCCAGCTGGGCTGACAAAATCTACAGTAAATGTCAAGATTATATAGCAGACATTTACATTTAGCAGACACTCTTATCTAGATGGTGCCAGTGCTCATGTTCTCTAGATGGAGAAAATGAAGACAATTCCAAACCCAAGTGCACAGAAATAAAGACAGTCACTATGAGGGCAATAAATGAAAACAAAAAAACCCCCAAGAAAACAAGTAATATAAAAACATTTTTTAAATAATTGCAGAAAAAGTGGTATTCTATGTGCTGTTTCAAGCTCTTTCGACCTTTGTAGAGGGAATAAAAACTGACTAAACAGTGAAGCACTGAAGCATATTTCACCACTGAGGAGCCTGGGCATGGAAACAGTGAGATCTTATACTACAGGTTTTATACTACAAGCACAACAGAAGTGTACACAAGAGAAAGACATTCCAAATGTATTCCTGTAGCTGAAGACCTGCACCGGTATGCAGGCACACAGTTCTGAGCCAGGGTGTGTAGGCAATATAGTTCAGAGCCCTTAGACCTTTTAAAAACAGACTCTTTGAAAACCTTTTTTCATAATACTTGCTGAGATATGGCATACGAAGTGACAGTAGGAGGAATAGAGTTGTAGGAGTGGAGTTTAGAAGGCTTGCACGAGATGAGCAGACTCTGTAATTGGAATCTGCTTGTAATTTGAATTTGTGGGTGCTTGTTTTAATGTGATCAGAGAACTTAAGCACACCAGCGGTGAGTGGTTGCAATTGAGACTGGTAGATCCAGCAGAGGATCCAGCAGCATCTTTGCTCTTTCCAGTAGGTGTATCAGTACAGTTCTGTCAATGTTTTAGATAACATTTCTTCATCCAGGAAGGGGAAGTCAAAAATGCAGCAATCCTCTGAGCATCTCAGGACATGGAAAAGAGAAGTTGTGTCTTATTTATGCAGCAAGGATGAGGAAAAGATCCACCATAGCCACCCAGCAATTAAGTACAAAGAGAGAACTGGCCTGGACCATGAACTGACCAGTGAGGGTCTCTTCAATATTAAGCATGTGAAGTGATGAAGCTTCAGTGACTGAAGATGAATGCTTAGCCTCCTAACCAGACTCTACCAACCAGAAAGTGATCCGACAGCTGGCAGAGAACCGCACAAATAACCAGGCCACCTGATAGAGATGCTTTAGAAATTAGTCATTTGTAAATGCAAGCACTTTTCTCCAATCTATGAGCAAGCAGAAAGCCAGCTTTGCAAGACCACAAAGGCCACAATGAACAGGTTTGGCTTTGCTGGTCAGAAGACAGACAGATGTGGCAAAGCTCCCATTCCTCAACAGGAAGGAGTGGTAAAAATACACAGAAAATGGGCAATATTCCCAGTTACTTCTTTCCTCTCTACATAATGGAAAGGGCATGTCTTCTTTTATCAATGACAGCTTTACAATATATGACTGGCTGACATCTTCAGGCTCGTTTGTTATTTTGTGTCTCAATGACTTGCAACTTGAAGCAACTTGTCTTGAAAGACCTGGTTTACATTCAAAGGCAAGTAGTAACTTTGTACAATAGCCCAAGCCCTGAGCACAAAATCACCAGAATTTAGTATAAAACTTCAATCATATTAAGTTCTAAAGAACGAAGTGAAGGCTTTCAAAGCAATATGCTGAAAACCTGCAATAATAATACAGGTGAAATAATTAGCAAGAACAACACTTTTGCTGAAATCAACTCATAAAAATGTATTTGCCACCTTCGCAATTTCTTCTAATTTTGCATATTTGTCACATTTAAATAATTCAGATCACTACTTTTAACAGCTACTTTTAATATTAATATTATAAAGCTCTGGGAAATGGAAAACTAGGAACAGTAGTGAACCTACCCAGGAGTGGCCTGCCTACCAAAATTTCACCAAGAGTGCATTAACAACTCATCCAGCGGGTCACAAAGAACCTAGACAGCCATCTAAAAGAACTACATGTCTCACTTGCCTTAGTTAAGCTCAATTCCACAATAAGAGACATGTGGCAAAAATGGCAAGGCACAAAACACTGCTGACCTTTAAAAAAAAAAAAAACATCTAGATGACCTACAAGACTTTTGGGATAATATTCTGTGGACTGATGAGTCAAAAGATGAAACTTTTTTGGAAGACATTACAGCTGGTGTAACTTAACACCACATTCCACCATAAGAACATCATACCAACAGTCAAACATGGAGGTGGTAGTGTGATGGTCTGTTTTGCTTTTGCTGGACCTGGATGACTTGTCGTAAATAATGGAACCATGAATTCTGCTCTCCATCAGAAAATCCTGAAGGGAAATGTCTGCCTGTTAGTTTGTCACCTAAAGCTCAAGCACAGTTAGGTTATGCAGTAGGATAATGATCTGAAGCACACAAGCAAGTCCACCACTGAATGGCTCAAAAGAAACAAAGTTAAGGGTTTGGAGAGTAGAGTCACAGTCCTGACTTAAATCTCATTGAGATGCTGTGGCAAGACCTTAAAACAGGCAATTCATGTTCAAAAACCCTTCAGTGTAATCAAATAATTTTTTTTACATTGCTGTGGATTGCTGTGGGCAGGGGTGGCTCAGTGGTTAAGGTCTTGGGTTATTGAGTAGAAGGTCAGGGGTTCAAGCCCCAGCACCACCAAGCTGCCACTGTTGGGCCACTGAGCAAGGTCCTTAACCCTCAACTGCTCAGGTGTATAAATGAGATAAATGTAAGTCACTCTGGATAAGGGTGTCTGCCAAATGCCATAAATGTAATGTAAATGTAAAATTCCTCCACAGCAATGTAAAAAACTCACTGCAAGCAATCACAAATATTGCACTGCAGTTGTTTACTGCCAAGGGAGGCACACGCAATTATTAAGTTTAGGAGGGTTTTCATGTGGCCTATATTGGTTTTGAATAAATCTTTATCTTAAAAAAAACAACGGTCATTTAAAAGCTACATTTTGTGTTTATGCATGTTTATCTTGTATTAAAATTACTTGGATGATCTGAAACAAATTAAATGTGACAAATTAGCAAAAATGGAAGAAATTAAGAACTTTTTCACAGCACCATATAATCAATAATGAATTAACAAACAATACAACAAAACAATATATTAAAATAATAAAAACACAGGGCAGCTGACTGGCAGGACAAATCCATGACTTTACAAAGCCTCAAATGCCTGAGAAAAATAAATGGGTTTTAAAATTCGACATAAAAATATCTATTGTGGGAAATAATTTGATAAAACGCTGGAGACTGTTCTAAAGTTTTGGAGCTGCCACAGAAAAAGCCCGGTCTCTTTTTGACCTCAAGTTTCGAGCAAAACTGCAGGTGCAGCCATGACTCACCTGCCACTTTTCATTTAGTCATCACTTGTTAAGTAACTGGGAATTCGGTGTACATTCAGTGTAGAATGTACTCTTTTGTGTGCAACCTTAGACTAAACCAACAATCAATTTATCATTTGAAACCTCTCACACACTCACACACCCCCTTCTGAAACACTGCTTGGACAGATCTGTGTTCTTTCTGCAGATTTTAAATTGTGTTCATTTCATTTCTGTTACTTTTGCCTAACAGAAATCAGACTTAGGATTCAATTGCATGACTTCTTCACTCCAAATATTCTGAAGATATTCACGATTCTCTGCAGACAACAACCAGTGTTCCACAAGAGCTTCTCTACTATAAATCTAATCTAGGCACATGTTTATAAACTAGGAGACTTCATGTTTTCAAAAAGCATTTACCATCTCAGTGATAGCATGCACTAGCACGCAGAGGTCTCCGTGCTGATGATCCTTCAGAAGCTGGTCTCGCTCATCACTTCCTGAAGCTGCCAGGACCTCATCCAAGATTTTCAGCTGCCACTCATACTTTTCCAGCTGTGACTCTGAAGCAGAGTCCTTCTCCTCAGATGGGCATTTTCCTGGTAGGCAACAACACTGTAGTGAGCCACAGCAGGTCTAAACAATTTGCATTACAAAAGGATAAAAGGTATTTGCAGAGCAAAGTTTCACAGGTTTCATTAGTTCTATTGTGTAATTCTGCATAATATACAAAGAGAATTACATTAGGGTATTAAGGAAAAGGAGTTGCTCCAGAGAACAAAGGAGATGCGGCAAGCTGAAACACTACACACAGAGGCAAGGGGCGTTACCCAGGCCTGTTTCTTAAATGAGTGTCTGCCAACACACTGGCATGCAATGTGAACATGTGTACTAAGAAGCAGTGTGTCATACACTACCTAAATGAACTGTTAAGAAAAACAAACAAATATTCAAACAAGGCTTGTTGCAGTGTAGTAAAGAGAGATAGAAGACAATCACATGATCATTTGTGGGTCATGTGGTTCTCTCTTTCAAAGATGGATCGGGGTGCTGTGAAACACATCCAGATGACATTCTTTGGTAAACATATAAGGAGTGTTTCTTTGTGCTAAATTGGCACTATGGTATTGCCATTTCTCTAGTAGCATTAGCAATTGTTGGCAGTGCCAACAACAATCTGAGCATCTAACACGTTTAAAAGGTGAAAACATGTTTTGGTCTGTAAACAGTCACAGACATCATCTGCATGTTTATATGATGCGAGTTCAGGAACAGGAAACCACTCACCACTTCCATCAAGAGCACTGCTGATCTCCTTTAGAGGGGTGTCATTCTTTGCTTGTTTTTTCTTGAGTGAGGAGACAGAAAATACAGCATTTACAACAATTACCTTAGCTTACAGTGGTAGTAATGAAAGGGTGCAGTGAACATTTGATATACAGGGGTTAGACAATGAAACAAACACCTGTCATTTTAGTGTGGGAGGTTTCATGGCTAAATTGGACCAGCCT
>JAOVYV010000035.1:14850145-14860482 GCA_025674545.1 Hassar affinis | reverse complement strand
GGCACTGGCTCTCCCGTGACCCTGAAAAGGAATAAGCGGTTAAGAAAATGAATGAATGAATGAATGAATGAATGAATGAGTATGTAAGTGCATCTTCCATGCATATCTCTATATAACACTTTACCTGTTCATTTTGAATAATGCAACTGGGGCTAAAACCTGAGACCACCCCCTGGCAAAGCTCTGGTGTTAGCTTCTAAACGTAAAACAGATCCAATCAGCACATCATTCTCCATGTGACATGAGGTACGATAAACCTGAGTTTGTGTTGTCTCTCTAGAACCGGCCCGACTCTCTCTCTCACACACACACACCTCAATCTGCAACTAATCTAACCGGGAGCAGTAGGCTTTGTTTACATAACAATAAAAAGAAGATAATTAGCTTTAGGGTGTAAGTGGTAGCAAAAGATCTGATAAAAGCTCACCTTCTAGTTGGGGCAGTATTTTATAAATGTGTTATTAGACTTACCGGCTAATTCTGAAATGATTTTAATGCAAATTAAAAAGTTGACTTCTTTTTTTTTTTACCATTCACTGAAAGTCATAAAAGATTCTGCTGGATCTCACAAAGCCGTTTCTTGCCCTACAAGGAAACTTAAGCTCCCTGATTGTAATCTCCAACTGCAAGGAGTAAACTTGCATTGTAAAGGTGCATTAAATTAATAAAGCACACAACAAGAGCGCAATCCGTTGTACCTGCATGAAAAAGTTTTTGCGTCATACGCATCCACCCGTGGCACAGAGCCCAAAAGCAGGAAAGGGCAGAAGAAAGGATAGAAAGAAAGAGTGAAAAAGACAGACATGTGCCTGAGTGTCTGCCTGGGTTTTGGTGGAGTGGAGGAGGGTGTAGGGTAGAAGGAGGGGCAGATTGGGGAGGGATGAACGTCCTGAGGGAAGAAGGTGTCTCACTAACACGGCGCACTATACCACTTCTCACTTGGTGTAAAAACAGATCAGCCGGAACTGTCGGATTTGTTGGGATTCTTTCCACTTCAGTTGAAACTACATTATGGGCAAAAGACAACAACCTGTAGTGCCACACTGGAATGTGAAATTACTAAAGTTGTAGAGAGTTGCAGGAAAGGTTCCATGAAGAGTTTTTCAGGACTTCAGGTATGTCTACTGTCACAGTACATGTGTGCATGGCTAGCATTGACTGTATGCCTTCTTGCTTGTAACAGATTTTCTGAGTGGACTATTCCTCTCTATGGCTAAGCAAAAAATATCTGCTCTATAAAATTCAGTAAGCTGTGAGTTATTGCAGTGTGTGAAGGATACAGTGTTTGTGACCAGAATTTTGGGAGTCTTGAAAGTTTAGACTCTAAAAGAAGCAAAGTTTGTATGAAGAAAATGGTATGCACATTTGAAGCTGGTGTAATTTTAGTATCTGTACTGTATGCATGTCAGTTAGATAATATATTCAAAAAAGGATTTCATCTGGATTGGAAGAATTTAACACTCTGGCGATTGCTCTATCACTGCAAACTGATCTATATGAAGGGTTGAGCTGAAACTGAGGTGCACATCGCACATCGCAGCAATGCAAATGTTTTAAACGTCCCACTTCTTCCCTCCCTCCCTTTCAGACACATGGTTTATTTAAGCTAATATGGACCTCAGAAAAGATAAGAGCAACTCCTGAGTTAAACAAAGACTTGGAAATGTGTAATAATGTCCACATTTCAAGTTGCATGGAAATCTACAATGGTTAGGGATAGAGTAAGGGTGAATTGACCATTTTATGTAACATGCCATTGATAAGAATTTGACCAAATTATTCCTGCTTATTCAAATTTGTAGACATTTCTCAGAAGATCAGGTCTGTCCTTTGTATTACAAGTTAAAGGTGACAGGATGGTGTAATTTGTAAGTAGAAGAATTGACTGACATTTTTTTTCAATCTGTTTACCCTAAGTGTCATTTCTGTGGTCTCTTCCTGATAAAAGGGGTCACTGAAGCACTGGGTGTGGAGACAGGTACTAAGCCTGTGTTTAGTACATTAAGTAGCAGCAACACAATGCAGTTGCTAATTGCTCTACACCCATTATGCTATGAGAATGGCTTAATCTTTTGACTTTTTTTTCTAATTTCATTTTTATTTTTTAAATTTATCAGCTCAGTCCGTCAGGTTGAAAATACCACTTCTTACAAGGTGTATCATGACAATCAGGAAGAAGAACCCAGTAGTAGGTTTCTGCTGCAACCGCACAACCTCCTGGTATTCCTAAAGAACTAGCATGATATAGCCTGTGAGACCTTTGATATTTATTATGCATGTAATATTAATCCCAAACCTCAATCGTGAAAGCAAAATATATATTATGAAAGCAAAGCTTTATCAAAAATACTTATATGCTACTGGATTTGATTTGAACTACCGTCCCAGAGTTAGTAAGAAAAGTCTTCACTTATAAATTCTTTTTCTATATATTATAAGTGAAGAAAACAAGAAAGACTGTAAAGAATTTGATTTCTTAATGAATACTATGAAATATCTATATTTTAATCAGGATAAAATGCCAGCTAACATTCATTGACTACTCTTTACTGTTGCCTACTTTACGTAAAATGTAAAGGAAGTGAGGGTCGGCTCACATACAATTGCTTGACGTGATACCGACATGTAGGAGCAGAGCCAAGATCAGCACTGTGAAACATTTTTATTCATATCGACCTTCATGGTGAAACTCGATCTATTGGTTTAAAAGCTGGTCTGAGCATGTGGCTACAGGTAGCTGATACTGTAGACGATGAGCAAGAACACATGACACATCCTGTTACTAACAGATATGTTCGTTTGTTCACTCACTCACTCGCTCTCCCACTTTTCTAATGTGGATTTGCCTTGTTAGGGGATGTGCGGAGGGAGGGTTTTGTAAATACAGCAAATAGATTTATATTCCAATCAAGGTGAAAGTTTAGTTTAAAATATACTTTGAATAAAATTTCCATAAGTAAGGCATTTCAGATGGTATATGATATGTCCCATGTGAAACGTGTTCACTACGTGTCGTAAAGTAAAGAGCATTCGTTGTAGTTTTTGGCGGGGTTGGTAGCGGTTACAGGGGGGAACCCCAGGAAACAATATGCCTATATACTTTTTTAGGACCCAGTGAAATGAGCAGCGCTAAAGAGAGCAGACCTGTCGAGCAAATTGTACTTCACACAATAAAATGTTGCTTTTGTCAAGGCATGTTAGAACAGGATTGTGAATACCTGTCTGTAGGCTTTCACTTGGTGTGTGTGTGTGTGTGTGTGTGTGTGAGTTTGAGAGTGTGCCTGGTAAGTGTGCTGTGAGCAAATGAAATATTGAACATGTATTTAATAATTATACGAATACATTTATACTTAAATAAAAATCAAATTATCAAGTCTACAAGCATTTGTGACCCTGACCACAGTGAAATCCTGGCAATATTAACACAGGCATGCACACAAACTTCACACATAAACCTATACATTCACTTATCTTGTCTTTTCAGGTCTGAGGGTCCATGAGGAGCCACTGAGAATGGCCTTGAAAGACAGGGCTAAACTGCTCAGCCTTCTAGCAGTCCTACTGCACATATCCAGATGTCAGGGGGGTCTTGAAAAGGACAGCTCTCCTCTGAGGTTCACCCATCACTTATATAATGCCACCATTAATGAGAACTCTGCCCCTCGGACCTATGTGGAGAGCCCAGTACGGATGGGCATTGTGGTTTCTGATCCTTCATGGAACATCAAGTACAGGATTGTCACTGGCGATGAAGATGGCCTTTTCAAAGCAGAGGAGTTAACCGTAGGGGATTTCAGCTTTCTGAGGATAGCAACAGGCAGTGGCAACTCTCTCTCTCCTGTACTGCTCAACCGGGAAGTACGAGATGCCTACACACTGACTGTTGAAGCAACAGAGAGCACCTATGATTACCAGTCCAGAACAAAAGTACTGATCCAGGTGCTTGATAGAAATGATCTGAAACCCCTCTTCTACCCTGCTTCTTACAATGTGGTAATCAGAGAGGACTCTCCGGTGAAGTCAAGCGTGGTGAGAGTAAGCGCAACCGATGCTGATATTGGTAGCAATGCTGAGTTTTATTACTCCTTCACCACTAGATCACATCCATTTGCTGTGGATCCTTTCACAGGCACCGTCACACTCGTTAAAAGGCTTAATGCCAGTCTGAGAGACAGGTATGATCTCACAATTTTAGCCGAGGACAGGAGGAAGAAAATCTCTGGCGTCCAGAAGTTTGGAAATGTTGCAACTGTGGTCATAAGCGTTGAAAAGGTCACGGACAATTTTACTCTTATGTCACCTCTCGCCTCAGAGGCTCCTCAAATGGATGCTGAAAAGCTAAGTGTGAACATCAAGCTCGAGCCTCATGTGAAGGCACGAGCTGCCACTTTGAGTATAGTTGCAGGAGATCCAGAGAAGGATTTTGAGATTATTCCATCTGCTTTCCAGGGGAATGACTTTCAAGTGGTCTCAACAAAACGGATTAACTGGGCAGAAAACACACTCGGATTCAATTTTTCCCTTCAGGTGAAAGACAGGAGTAATCCCCCTTTGCTAACGCCAATTAAGGAAATTTATATTCCGTCCCCCCAAGTTACCTCACTGACATTTGAGCAAAGAATATATCAAGTAACCATTAGTGAATTTTCCCCACCAAAAACCCATGTGCTAAAAGTGTCCATCCATCCCCATTTAGCAAATGTCACCTACCGTATCAAAAACAACCCAGATAGCCACAAATTCAAAATTAATCCTAAAACCGGCATTATTGTCACTTCTGAGCATCTCGACTTTGAAAAGAAATCTCATTATGAGTTTGATGTCACAGTCACTCCTGGTGAAACCGAAGCTCGTGTTATAGTCGACGTAACTGATGAGAATGACAACACTCCTGCATTTACCTTACCCTCATACCAGGCCAGTGTGCAAGAAAATGTTCCAATAGGAACTAGCATCCTAAGTGTCTCTGCATTCGATTTAGACAGAGACAACAATGGCTTTGTCACCTATGCAATTGCAAACACAGCTCCACTACCGTTTGTCATAGATCCATTAACAGGAGTCATTTCTACCTCTGAAGAGCTTGACTATGAGCTAATGAAAAGGTGGTACCATCTCAGGATCTGGGCTTCTGACAGTGGAAGTCCGTTTAGCCATGCCAGTGAGTGTGCTGTCACCATCACCATGATTAACATCAATGACAATGTTCCACGTTTTGAAAGAGTGGCATGCAATGTCTCCATACCACAAGATTTCAAAGTTGGAAACAGCATTGTTGATATTTTTGCAGTTGATTATGACGAGCTAGAGCAAATACATTACAGAATCTGGTCAGGAAATGAGGATAAATTATTTGCAATTGATGCCATTACTGGCCATATCACGCTAGCTCAACCTATCCCTAATGAGATTCTACTGACAAAAGGACCTTCATTTACTCTACAAATAACAGCAACTGATGGAAAATACAGCACCGAGTCCACTACCGTGACCGTCCACATAACAGACAAAGGAAAGGAAGTTACGAGACACTGTCAGGAAACTGGAGTGTCCAGGCAGCTGACGCAGAAGCTCATTGAGTCAATTAAGCCTGTCCTTTCTGATCCAGAGGAAGAGATCTTCTCTGGTGTCCATATAATCAATCGTCACTCTCCAAAGTTTGATCTTACCATTCCAAGCTCCATCGACGTCAGGGAAGATTGTGCTCTCAATGTATCTATATTACACTTTAAGGCGACTGATGACGACAGCGGCTTTAATGGCAGGCTTGTCTATGCAATTTCAAGCGGGAACGAAGATGGATGTTTCGCAATTGATATGAACACAGGGGAACTAAGGGTTGTCTGTCCATTAGACAGAGAAACAAAGCAATTCTATATTCTGAACATAACTGTTTATGACTTAGGTACTCCACAAATATCTGCTTGGAAATTACTTGCTGTCAATGTCCTGGATGTAAATGACAATCCACCATTATTTTCTCAACCAAGATATGTTCTGAGAATCCCTGAAAACACAGAGCTTGACAAAAGCATCTTTAAAGTCAAGGCAGTGGATTATGACCAAGATGACAATGGAATGATCAAATATTCCTTGCTGACTTTTACTAACTTGTTCGAAGTTGATGAAATCTCTGGGGATGTGAGTGTGAAAGGGAATTTGGACAGAGAGACCTTCCCCAGATATGACTTAAAGATTGAGGCTAGGGATGAAGCAAAAGAGGACCCTCAACTTATCTCAATAGCAGACTTAGTGGTAGTCCTCGAGGATATCAATGATAATCCTCCTGTGTTTGTACCTAAGGTCTACAGCATTAAAGTTCCTGAAGATGCCCCTCCAGGCACAGTGCTGTTATGGGTTGAAAGCTATGACTTAGATTTGGGCAGTGGAGGCATTGTAAGCTATAACCTTAAGAATGGCGAAGGAGGCACCTTTTTCTTGGACACCTTTACAGGCTTACTTACGCTTGAGAAAGAACTGGACTTTGAGAGAAGACAGTTTTATAATCTAACAGTTCGTGGTGTGGACCACGGAAAACCCAGGTCCCTGTCATCCTCCTGTTTTATAGAAGTTGAAGTGCTGGATGTCAATGAAAATCTGAATAAGCCAGTTTTCAGCTCATTTGTACACAATGCTACAGTTACGGAAGACGCCAAAATAGGCACTTCGGTCTTGACTGTGACAGCACTGGATAATGATGTGGGCAAAGATGGAGTCGTTAGATACCACATTCATGATGGGACAGGACTTGGAGTCTTTATCATTGATGAAGAAACAGGTACATAGAGCTAGTACATCCTGCTAATATTGTACCACATTCTTATTACATCACAGCAATTTGCCAATGATTACAATTTTATTTAGTAATAAACAACATACTATATAATGTAACCATGTATAGTTACATTTTTGTTGTGGAATGTACACAAGTTAATTACTATTGGCCAAGAAAAATGATGAAGACTTTCCTGTACCTCTGTATCTCTGACTGGTACAAAGTGCTGACTGTGGACACTCTTGTCACATTACTGTTAAATATTTCTGTTAAATATTATAGTAACATATCCAACAGTCATCATATCACCATTTAACATCAGCATTAATAAAAACTTGTGATTTGAATTATCAGCACTATTGTCGGAGCTGCTGCTATAAAAATTTAATCAAGTCCTTCTAACCAATCAGATTGGAGAATTCCAATTCTGAATGTTGTGCTATAAAACCTGAAAATATCATGGCAAAATGTGATCAAAGAGTAGTTGAAAAGAATGTGCTCCAACATATAGTATAATTTATATATCTAGTACACCACAATGCATTAACTCAACTTTACGACTCTCTGTTTCAGGAGTGATTCAATTGGCAGACACATTGGACAGAGAAGCTGTAACACATTACTGGCTGACAGTGTATGCCAATGATCTGGGCACTATTCCCCTGGTGGCCTGGACCGAAGTCTATATTGAAGTTTTGGATATCAATGACAATCCTCCTGAGCTGTCCCAACCTATCTATTTTGCTAAAATCCAAGAAAACTTGCCCAAAGACAAATTTGTGTTGAAAGTGTCCGCCACAGATGTGGACAAGTCATCTCAAGGGAAGATAATGTTCCAAATCCCGGATTCTCAGCGGACATATTTCAACATCAATTCAAAGACAGGTACAGGTACTCCTGTTTATTGTAATGCAATTGCATTGACAATGCATTATTGTAATGTAATTGCATTGACAAGCTGTGCACGAGTTATCAGATGTGCTGAAAACGATCTGAGGTGAAAAATAACCTGCAGCACTTGACAGTTCAAACAAGTTCAGGCACAAGCTAGGTGTAACCAAGGCGTGCTGAAAGAAGAACACAGTCTTAATTACACAGAAATAATTACAGCATGTAAAACGCTATTATTCTATGGAAAACCTGAATGCAAAAACCTGCAAAAAGCTCCAAAAACACCTTATCTCTGGCCTTTGATTACAACAGAGCTTAGTCAGAGTCTTTGAAGTGTGTCTACAAAATTAGACCAACATTAACCAAAATCACAAGCTTGTACTTGTCCATTCACAGCTTCTCATTTCTTTGTTGCTTCATAAGCTCCACCCCGGGCTAAACAAGACCACGCACAACTCACCCTGTCCTGTAGAAATGACATTACAAAAGTCTATTGCACATGGAGGGGAAGCTCCAAATCACAGGCTGCTGGTCTGGTTAAGTCTTTTTGTCGGCCGATAATTTTAGAGCAACCTGTAAAGCATCACTGTACTTTGAAGCATTGTATAGCAGTCAGTGCTCTCATTGTCAAGTTGTGAAGTTCAAATGACTCAAAAAAAAGTCAGACACTCGGTAAACAGTGCACTCAAGACCAAAGGAACAAGAAATATAAATGTCTAATGGAAAGATGTGATATCTCAAGCCAAATTGGCACAAAATACTGTACATAGCAAGACATTTAACTACTCTCTTGTTCAGATCTTTTCTTCAGGCAGATGGGGCTGGATATACCGTATCAATAGCTCCATGTTAGAACAAGGCCTAGATGACTCATATCCACAGATACCAGTGTGACTAAGCCTTAACGGCTTAGTGTAACAAAATCTTCTCATTTAGCATAAGAATAATAAGTGGAATTGCCAAAGACAAAACAAATCTGGGGTGGATTGGGATTAGAGTCTCATCTTGCAACTGACTAAAAGTAACATCTTGTATACTAGTACAGTACAGTAAATGGTTAATTGAAATGCCTGCTGTGTATTAATAATATATCTGAATTTACGTGACATGAATTTTCGGTTTGCATGCATTCCTATATATCTCAGAACCTTCCCCAAATTCTGTGAAGTGGATGTCCATGTGGATTGTAATGATAAAACCATGCTTTCTAACATAACACCTGCCTAAATACAGAGTAGTGAAAAAGCCCAGCAGGGTTTGTTTAGAGTGCTGTAAAAGCAGAAGCTCCCTGCTGGTATCTGCTCCTCTGTCTTGTAGAAAACACAGCTTGAAATGTTTACATGTTGCAATGCTCATAAGCTACTGTTTATCCTTTGCCAAATATTTCCAACATTATCTGTGTCCTCATAAAATATTTCTTGCGTGAAAAAACGCCAGTTTAGCCTGTGGCACTTGTTGGAACACCTCTGATTTTCTGCCAACATTGCACCCTGAAAGTAAAGTTCCTTTATTGTTAATCAAAGTCTTTGCTTTTTTGACACCTGCAATAACTTTCAACAGCAGTGCCAGAGAAACACTGAAAGCAGAACTGTAGGACATGCGCGTGAAACCCTCATTTTGAGGTCTGCAAACAGGTGTGCCGTCCATCTGTGTGCCATGCTATTGATTAGGCTGTCTCTTTTTTCCCTCTGCCTGTGTTTGCTTAGGAGCAATCAGCACTGTTTCAGCCCTAGATCGTGAACAAAAAGCAGAGCACATTATTGAGGTGAGCTATTCTGTCTATCTTTATCATTCATTTATTGGGTCACACATCTCATCATGTCCCTTGTTGTTTATACTGTTAATCTTAATATATGCTTTTACTGATTTAAGGCTTTATTTAGAATGGGCAACTTAAGTCCAAAGATTTTCAGTAATATTTATGCTAGACAAATGGCACATCTCCAAACTTTGATCTATTATGCAAAAGTCTCGTAATTGCCAATTTGTTGCTGCCTGAATAATCCTAGTTGTAATTATGACTCTAATTAGTGTAAATTTGGTTTAATTCTACAATATGGCTTCCACCCTCATTTTCCAGCATATTATTACAATAGCACTTTGTCTGGCACATCTTAGTATTCTACATGTTATGTTTTTAATTTAGTCAGTAAGTGGACAGTTAATTAACTTGAGCCACGAGGTAACCATGTAAACCGAGGCCATGAAATCATAACGTACCCATGGTTTGTTGACTGTTTTATCCACCATTTGGTAATTGGAGCTCTCAAATTAATAAAACCTGCCAATGCTTTTGTTAACTCAATAAACTCTTGTGTAAAAGAAATGTGCCAGCAGTTTGAATGATAAGCTGACTAAACAATCATCTGTCATCAAGCTAAGCAATGCTGTTTATATCTGGCTGTGATTTATTAAATACATTTTAGCCATAAATAGTGTCGCATACAAGGTATGTAATTAATAATGTCCTCAAATGGCATTTCCATGGTTATTTGTGTATAAACATACATAGTGTGTTTATAGACCCAAACATAAACATGTCGTATTATGGTTACATCAAGCTGTCAGACAATGGATCAATAATAGTCAATGATTACAGGGGTTAGACAATGAAACTGAAACACCTATCATTTTAGTGTGGGAGGTTTCATGGCTAAATTGGACCAGCCTG
>JAOVYV010000035.1:14741288-14767004 GCA_025674545.1 Hassar affinis | reverse complement strand
CCTGACTCGCTCCTCCATACCCTGGATACCGTGGCTCTTGATACATCACAAAGACTTGCTGTCTTGGTCACAGATGCATGGTCCAATTTAGCCATGAAACCTCCCACACTAAAATGACAGGTGTTTCAGTTTCATTGTCCAACCCCTGTATATTCTTAGGTAAAATTTGCACACAAACTCCCCCCATATTTGGCGATAAGATACCCAAGTTTCAGGCACAGCTAACCCTCTGGTGTATTCAGAAATTAATTGATTTAAACAATTCACTTCAAACTACCCCCAGGTGTCAGTTACTATATATTTTGATACTACAGTGGGTTACATTTTACAGTCTAGCATCCTCATATTCATGAACAGTAAACTCTGAATAAATATAAACTATCTATATTAAATGGATTTGCTGCTTGAGTCTTTGCAGCTTGTGCATACTACAGGATAAATATAATTTCCCTTAAGTTTCCAGTAGGGGCAATATTACACTTTCATTCCAGAAAAGTACCCTCTGGGTAAAGTTGGGATATCTATGTATTTCCTGCCAAAAGAAAATCAGTATCAAGAACAACAGTAAATTCATTTCCATTTGATGTAGTATCAGTTTATTGTTATGCAGCGCAATGAATTACACCCAGAAAAAACAGTACTGTAAACTAAGGTCATACATTTGTGCAGCAAAACCATCTGGCATGTACACTGAGTATTTAGGAGAATGTCTAAGGCGATACGGCTGGTGTTGGCGAGCCCTGACCTCCATCTGGGTTTGCTGGCTCGACATTGGAAGAGCCTTCCACAAACCCCAATGCCACAGACACCAGAGCGGCATAGACAAGAGTTGCACAGCATATGTAAAACGCCCAGCCGAGGAACTTGGCCATCTCAGGCATCTGTTCCTCAATGGACACTATGAAGACGATGAGAGCGCTGGCACAGAAAGCAACTGAGAAAATAGAAACACTTTAGTCATTAAACAACACAAAACAATAAACTAATTTAATGGGATGAGAATCATTCTGTATATCACATGGTATGTGTGGTGCCATATGGTGGGTGAATGTTGTAACGTACATAATAATCAGTAATGATGCAGTCATTGATTATGATTACGTTGATTATTTTCCTCCGAAGCGTTACCTTCTTACATAACAGTGATTTGCTAAGGATTACATTTTTTCTTTTATTAATAAATGACATTCTAATCATTTACAGTTACAATTAATGTTGTGGAATGTCCTCAAGACCTCAAGTTAGTTCCTGTAATCCATCACATGATAGCAGCTATAAACACTCGTTCCCACACCAACCTCTTTATTACATTACATTACATGGCATTTAGCTGACGCTTTTATCCAAAGTGACTTACAAGAGTAATTGAAGCACATAGATTTATGGTACACATAACTAGGGCCAGAGGGAGGCCAAGAGTAGTTTAGAGTAGGAAGGAATTAGAAGGAGGGAAAAAGAGGTTAGAGCGGTTCGTTTGTCAGAGGTGTTAGGAGAGCAAGTGCTCATTGAAGAGCTCAGTCTTCAGGAGTTTTTTGAAGATAGCAAGGGACACCCCTGCTCTGGTGGTGGTCAGCAGCCTGTTCCACCATCGGGGAACTAGCCTGGATTGCCTTGTGCGTATGTTTTATTTTACTTGAGGTTAATAAGAGCAAAGCAAACAGCTTAGAATGTTACAGAGAATCTGGGAAACTAAGAATTCCTCTGTCTTGAAGGTTTTTCTATAATGCAAAACTTCCTAAGTGCTTGGAATTTGGCTTAGCATAAGTGGATAAGACTGTCCACCATAAAAGTGAATTAGCTGTCATATGTTATACTACAGTTCATTCTGTTCCACTAATGTGATCAGTCAAGCAGCGTCTTAAGAGTGCTTTAACCTCACTGGGAACGTTTCACCGTGTGTATCGCTCTGCCACGTAAATTTCCACTTCCTGCTGTTACTACGGTACAGCTAGTGACATCAGTAGACGAGGCAAACGCTACTTTTCAGGAATGTAACTTTTGTCTTAACATATGAACGCTCATTAGATGAAGATGAAAAGGAAGAAGGGATTCCAATTTCAGTGGAAGAATTCAGTTGAATTTGTTTGAGGTATGTTTCACAAAGCCAGAATGTTTTGTTTTGTGCCATTTTGATTTTTATGAACACAACTCTTACTGATTCCATAATTTTGGCCAGGGGTCATATGCATTTGCCCTATACATGTTTTTTTCCCCCCAAAGAATGATCTTCCTAACAAGAAGGTCTTTATCAAGTCGGACCAAGACGCGGATGTCTTGCTGGAAACCCTGAAGAAAACCTGCAAAACGTGCATCACGTGCATTGGTCCCAAATAGACCAGATGTTAAACATTAACTTGCCATATGGAACAACATGTATTCCTGACACCCTCCGTTTATAATCCCTGTCTCCATTTGCTTAGTAATTCTTTTTACTTCATAATCATGTTAAAGTTGTACATTTTCCATATTTTATATATAATATACCTAGCTGCCCTGCTGTAAAATGGGTGTGGCTTCTGCCAGCAGAGCAAAAATAAACAGAACATCTGGCTACACTGTGTCCAATATGTCACTTATTTATTATTTATGACTTATACAATTAACAATATTTATTTGTAGTGTAGAACAGTTGGATAAAATTAATATGGCACTCACAATTGTGTGGTTATACATGCAACATCTCTCTCTCTCTCTCTCTCTCTCTCTCTCTCTCTCTCTCTCTCTCTTTCTGTGTGTCTCAGCTTGTCATTTTACTGAGAAACCAAAACGCATAAACGTCTCTGTCCTGAAGATTTTTCTGAGTTGATAACCCTTGCAAAGCACACAAATCTCCTTTCAATAAATGTTAAAGAAAAAATGTCTCCACATCAACAATTACAGGTTTTATAAAAATCTATGCTTTAGAAAGAATGCATTAATATGAACCTATCATTCATTTTCCAGCGGAGACTGTGCTGTTATAAGAAAATAATGCATACCTTCTGGCCAATCAGATTCAAATATACAGCCTCACTGTGGTATTACTTACCAACTATGAAATACTTGGAAGTATTTGTGAGCCCATCATTTATACTTGTACAGCTTAATAGTAATGGTGGAACTATATTTCACATTTGCTGGCATACAGGAAATGCTTGTGTAAATGTATCCCATCATACACCACCACTACAGAGTGAATCATCAATATCGTACGTAACATGCGTAGGCCCTATCTAGGATTGTTTTTATTAGGAATCATGTGTTGCCAGGTGGAGGTGGAATTCAGCAATGCAGCTTGAAGGCGCTTCTGTTAGCTCTGTGAATCACTGCAATTACAAAAGGTAATGAATCTTACCTGAAAAAATGTTTAAAAGAAGTGCTACAATGGCTCGCTTTCCGCTGCTGAGAGCTGGTCTGATGGCGATAAGCGTGAACAGGGAAAGTATGGAGGAGCAGGCCAGAAATATCCAAGTCAGGCTGAACGAGCCTAATCAGGAGAAGTAAAGGAAAACATTGCTGCATTGGTTTTTCATGTTAACTATTAGGTACAGTAATGATTTGGCAGTACAGATGTTCTCAAGGATGTCTATGATAAGGAATTTCTACAGAATAGTAAGATACAATGGAAGATACGCTCACCCATCCAGGCTGGGAATGTAGTGCAGCTGGAGAAGCCTTCATAAATGTTGCAGATAGCGAAGAGCCCTTCACACACTCCCCCCGGCTGCACCAGCCACTGTGGCGCACACAGACACACGGTGTACAACAGGAACTCCACACAGACCAGAGAACTCATCACGTTCACTGAATTCTTCATGATCAGCCAAGGTGTCCAAATCCAACTCTTCCTGGTTTGCTCAGGTCTGCAAATCGTTATACTCAGATAATTTTCAGAACTAAATATCAATCCATCAGCATCCTGATCACCTTTAAGTACTGTGTATTTCAGTGTTTTCTTCCTGAACGGTCCATGTGGAGATGAATTACGGTTTTAAGAGAAAAGTTGTCTCGTTATTTTTCACTCAATACTTCGGACGAGGCGATGATGTGCGCACCACACAGATGGTGATCCGGAGAGCACTTTGAGCAAAATGAAGGTGCGATAACGCATGAACCAGATTGCCCAAAATCGAGTCTATTTGCTTTCATGCTTTTCAGCAAACATCCCATCAAATTGCACACTAGTGCAAACACATATGTACTCTGCTCAGTGTGCATTATCTGGCTGAAGATAATAATGTGTCTTATCTAACAGACTATTTATAGCATTTCAGTATGATTAAACATCATTGAAAATAAGACATTAATGCACTTTCTCCCATCTGGGAAAAAATTTATGCACTAATTAAAACTAATTATGCACTTTTTATGGAATTTTACTTTAACTATATACTTATTCTATACAGTAAGACTATCTGAAATAATGCATAATCGTATTTTAAGCTGTGACACTCCAGGTGAATAGAGTATGTATTTTCTTTTAATGGTGCTTAATATAATTAAATATTTATACCTTTTCATACTTTGTAAAACAAGTTGGCTCGGTGGGTAGACCCGTCACCTCACAGCAAGACGTTAGGTTGATTGGTGTCTCTAAAGTGGCCCTAGTGTGTGAGTGTGTGTGAGTGTGTGTGTGCCCTATGATGGATTGGTGCCTTGTGCCCTATGCTACTGGCTAGGCACTGGCTCTCCCGTGACCCTGAAAAGGAATAAGCGCTTAAGAAAATGAATGAATAAATGAATTTATACCTTTTCATACTTTATAAAACGGGCGACAAGTTGGCTCGGTGGGTAGACCCGTCACCTCAGAGCAAGAAGGTCCCGGGTTCGATCCCTGGGTGGGGTGGTCTGGGTCCTTTCTGTGTGGAGTTTGCATGTCCTCCCTGTGTCCGCGTGGGTTTACTCCGGGTTCTCTGGTTTCCTCCCACAGTCTAAAGACATGCACGTTAGGTTGATTGGTGTCTCTAAAGTGGCCCGAGTGTGTGCATGAGTGTGCGTGTGCATGTGTGTGCCCTACGATGGATTGGCACCCTGTCTAGGGTTGTTCCTGCTTTGCGCCCTATGCTGCCGGCTAGGCACTCTCCCATGACCCTGAAAAGGAATGAGCGGTCAAGAAAATGAATGAATGAATGATACTTTATAAAAACGAAAAAACTAAGCAAGTATAATATGAAATATCATATATTTCTCATTTAATCAGGAACATACCATGCACTGTTTAAAAAACCTATTTTGATTCTATTTTCAGTATGAAATCTATCATTAATCAAAACATATCAATGATCTATATCATGACGTTTATCAACTTGTCTTTAACCAGCTACTAAATAGGGATAGGAATGTACAATTAAACTAGTAAAATTTCAAGAATGCAGGTCACCTTCTAGCCTTACATTTCTGCCCTTATCCAGAGCAACTTACATTTATCTCATTTACACAACTGAGCAGTTGAGGGTTAGGGGCCTTGTTCATGTGCCAAGCAGTGCTGGCTTGGCTGTGGCGGGATTTTTTTCTATGACCTTCTGGTCAGTAGTCCAAAATCTTAACCACTGAGCTATACTGCTCCATAGCATGACCTGTTCTATTTCTGACAGCAAGTTTGGCTGGCAAGGTTCAAGCCAAGCCAACAGCTTTACTATGCCTTGCCATCAAGTCTGTGGAAGTGTACTGGCTCAACGAACACCATTCTTCCAACAGATATTCGGTCAGTTTCAAGTTCTGATGATGGACAGTGCTGCTAAACCTATCGCTCCATATCCAGCATCTTCCATAGGGATTCGTTTGGTCCAGATCTGGCTACTGTACAGACCACAGCATATGATTTACATAATTTTCTTCCTCATTAAATGATTTATTGAGTCCTCATGCTGCATGGATGGGCGTGGAGTCAGCCTGGATGAGACCATTCCCAAATGTTTCATCATAGGATAGAAATGGTCAGTCAGAAGGGATTTGTATCGACTGGACATGATGCATGATGTGAGAAGTGGAGCCAGACCATGCCAGCAAAGAAACTAACTGCTCACACAGCATAACCTTTCATTTGTCAGTGTGTCAAGTGATCAGGGCAAACTTTTAGATAAGGGATTGCTGGCCTATTGGACAAAAACAGTGAAATAAATATTTTTCTATTGGGTTTCTATTGATTTTGACTTTTTTATTGCTATAATTCAGAGGTGTAGAGATATATACTTTACTGTGCAAAAGTCTTAGGCACCTTATTGTTTTTAGGTACAACTTGTGTTATTGATGTGGTTGTTTGTTTGTTTGGGTTTTTTTTAGTTCTGGATTATTGATTCAGTATAACTTTTATATGTCCAAAAATGAGTTTTCCAACAAAAAAATAATGTTAGACAAAAATGTTTGTATGTCAGTAACGAAAGCAACACATTACGTAACACTTTTCACTTTTCAGACAAAAAACATAATGAAGGCTGCTGGGTTCTGCATGTAAAAAAAAGAAGTAAGTGTGACAGGCAAACTCTCCAGAAGAGCTGTGGCAGATTCTCCCAGACGCTCAGTCATTTTTTAATGGAAAAGTAACATTTGGAGATATACAATCTTTCTGGCCCTGTCTAGGGTTGGTTCCTGCCCTTGCGCTCAGAATTGCTGGCTGGGCACCGGCTCCCCCGTGACCCCGTAACTGGGAATAAGCGGTACAGAAAATGACTAACTGACTGACTGACAATCTTTCTGTACTGACTCAGTGATGCAGGACTCAAAGGAAAAACAACCCATCAATAACCGAAGTTGTACCTAAAACCAGTAGGGTGCCTAAGACTTTTGCACAGTGCTGTGTATAGCTGTAATTTAACCAAAAAGCCATGGACAAATGTGTCATTTCTTCCTGTAGCGTCTTTCCTTAACCTGATTTTTCCCTTCAAGATTCCATATACACCAGATGGCTGTTAAAAACATTTTCTTCTTGTCTGACCAGCAGGTAGCAGTGTGTAGCCAAACAGAAGAATTCCACTACCATTCCCTGCATTTTGCAATTAAAGGACAGGCTGTGCTTCACTAATAAGAACAAACATCCAGCATCCATAGCGTCATTTCAGCCTGCTTTCTAGTTGCTGTACATCTAATCATATCTAATCATATCACTGTAAATGATGAAAACATGGCAGAGTGAAAATACAGAACAAAATGCATTCAAGTCTACAAGTCTGAACGTTTACTTATTAAAGGATTTTCATATACATTTTTTGACAATGCCAGTGTGATTAAATCGGTGTATTTCAGTGAGCCAAAGACTTTCTTGTTTTGACTCCCTTCTGTTCCAGAGTAATCAGGACTCCATCTTTGAAAAGGGAGACACGACACTCACAGACATGCTGTAACAGTGTTCTCTCTGTTTAATCAGTCTGTCTTTTCACTGCTATCACGAGATCAGAGTAGGGCCTCTGCATCAGGACAGAGAGTAGACACTTCAAACGACCTCAGTAAACATTAACATTCTGTACTGCTCTGTGAAACCGACATTCGCCTGGATATACATTATACTGTATTGTAATGACTCTCCTTTTTATTGAACTGATGTTAATTTGAAGTACTGTATCTGTTTTACCTTAGAGATTAAAAAAGGTCAATATTCACATTTACCGAATGGCTGGATAAATAAAAGCTTAATGAATATAGTTACCGGCTGAACGGACATGCCAAGGCAAAATGGGAGGATTCATCTTTCAGTTTTAGCTTTTCAACTGAAGCCATTTCTAATTTGCAGATACTGAAAAGTGGAATCGTTAGGGAAAGCATTGGTTGATAAACCTGATGCTTACAGTAGATGCATGATTAAAAATTCCTTCCTTCCTGATTAAGTGCACAGGACTGAGTGTGTAGGGAGGCATGCTGTACAGGCAGAGGCAAGTGCAATCATGCATTGGGACTCCACCATGTCCATCACACTGTGCACTTCCTTCTCCACAGCATGCAAAGCTTCAGGTTTTTCCTCCCCACATCTCACAGTTTCCAGCGAGCAGCACGTCACCAGCTGGAATTATTCTTTACAATAATCAATTTAAACTAATTCATATAATAGTCTATAAATATCAGCATGTATGCAGAGTTGCTGGGTCAATAATTAAAGGCAGATGAGATCTTTGAACCAAAACTGATGGCATGGCAATATGACATCATTTCCTAACATTAATCATAGAAAATATTTTAATTTGCTAAATTGGAAACCATTTATTCCTGCCATAACATTAACCCTGTCAAATCCTCTTGCTGAATGATATATTGAAATTAATTTACAAAATTTTCAGTTTATAACTAAAGAATTGCGATTTAATAAAACTAATAAGAAAAGCAATAAGATTTCTTCAATAAGAAAGTCCCCCCAAGTCTATAAATCATTTAGTCATCTAAATTAAAATACCACCTAAAATATGATTTTAGATCCAAATTTATTCCGAACCAAAATTATGAAACATCGCCTCATATCCTTCTTTAAAGGAAACTTAAAATATCATTCTTTAAAGTCACTGAAGACACCAAAACTGCCATTTTTTCATTACGCTGGCATGCAATCAATATTTCTTGTTGTTTTCAGACATCATCTGAACTTTTGCTTAGCGCAGCTGGTGGCCCATTTGCTAAAAAAGAACATGCCAGCCGTGTCTGCTGTACACGTCACCTCTTCTGCAACAGTGAAGTTCTTGTGTTTACCGTCATCATGCCACTCATCCACTCTTCTTATTCAACAAAGTGCTGCCCTGCTGCTATTACACCCACTTAACAGCTGCAGGAGAACGCTACCGACAACGCAAACCCGCCACGCTCACTATTCTGCTCATATCCTCCATCTGGCACCTAGTCATTATTCTGTGGTTTGATGGATTCTCCAGATGTTTTCATTTCACTGCTGTCAAACCTCATAGGAAAGTATGAGCAGGGGGAAGGAAAGGATGTGCAGCCATTGTGTTTCTTAGGGTCTGATCGAGACTCTTCCTCCAGACGTTTCTACAGACGTCTGGCAAGACAAACCTTGTCCCACCCTTTTTTTTATTGTTTATGTGTTGTAGTTCATGTGGAGCATTCTTTTGTATACATAAAAAAATGAGATGATATTTAATATGCCCATCTCTATCACCTCCAATGTAGCCATTTCAGAATGAAAGACATTGAGACTGAGATAAAATTCTTTTAACATATTCGTTCTATGTTCTGCTTTTGAGGAGATGTAATGAAGGGGAATGTTGAGACTAAGAGTCATCATTTTATAAACATGAAGAATGTCATGCGATGTTTCAAATGAGGACTCAAGACACTACCCTTCACTAAACATCAAACTAGCACTAAATCTAGGCGGCGTATAAAAGAAAGCATATCATTTACTAATTCCTGTGTAAAAGGGTTTCAGTCTTATGGTGTCAGTCTTATTTTTTATGGTGTTTGACTAAAACTCTACTAGGAAAATGGGACTAGGAAAAAATCAAAGAAAATGTCTGCTTAACTGGGAATTCTAACTCAGAACGTCTGGAAGGTTTCCTCATGCAACGTCAGAACAACATGGCTGCTCATTGCATCAACCATAAACACAGTAGCACTTCTTTATTTTTTTTTTTTTATCAAAGTCTTTTTATTCAATTTAACATACATATTCAAACACCCACCCCCACCCTCCCCCCAGGACATCCTAAACACTCACATTGCACAAGCCAAGTTTCAAAAAGTATACATAAGTGTTACACAGGAAGAAAAGAAAAGAGAAATATGCACTTCTTTATTTTTAAATGAGTTATGAGCATACAGACTTATAAGCTTCTTAAATCTGTCTACTTGAACACTGAATATACATTTAGTCATTTTGAGGACAGAAGTATCACTCATAACATGCTAACATGGAGGCGTTCCATTTTATAACTTGAAATCAATGAGGTTGAAAATGTTGTGATCCTGCGTTCTTATTTCCAACTTCCAAGTTAAGTTGAAAACAACATTACACTGAAGTACCAGAAAAACTGGTATACCAGTTTTACTTATAAAAATTACTGATACCAGTTAATACTTGGTAGGTCCCCCATGGGATCTTGGAGGGAACGTTGCACAGTCCTCACGCTGATATTTGATGCTGGAGACTTTTTCGGTCACACTGCTGTCTTAAGTTTGAGGTTTTGACAGAATTATTGTAGTCACTGTATACCTTTGAAATGCTCATACGTGAAAATACCACAGAAATGCTATGAGCATCTCACAAACTATTAAACCATATTGAAAATCGGAAAATTGTGATAACTTGCCATTCTCACAACAGAAACAACTCTAGAAGCTTCCATAGATGTCTGTCGCTTTATATACGCACTGCCGGATGCAACCAATGAAGTGCATAAGTGGTGTGGCTATGTATTTTGCATAGGCTCCAGTACCAGTTTTTCGGAAAGAGGTGTTGAAAAAACAAGTGTGTTTTTTTTTGTTTTTCTGTTTTACCCTACTAGACTCTCAATTGAGAATTTTCCCTGAAGCCAAAGTTTACAGCTATGACACTCACCATGATCAACGGGAAGGAATATTAGTTATTTACCAAACAGAGGCACAGTAGTTCTGGTTTATCCACTATAAGCTCAGGTGCTGTGGTTTATTCTGCTCCCGTGTTAATATTAGGTTATTTGCTACTGCAGGGTTTCAGTGTGCCCAGAGTTTACACAGAGGCAAAAACAGGAATGAATAGAAACCTTGTTCAGCTGAGGTTGTGATCCTTCTAAGAGTCTGGGGAGGAAACGGTGGTCGATGTCATACCGTTTGCTGCATGAATCAGAATCTAACTATGTTCACACCGGCCACTAGAGAGGTATTTCCCATAAACTGGCTCCGAGGGGGCTACATTCCAAATAAATCAAGGCCCCACATTGGTGATGCAACAAGCTGTTTGTACTAAAACTTCACCTATATAAGGAAATATAAATGAATTTTGAGTCTATTCAAATAACAAACAGCAAAGGTGTCCTATGATGTTTAACCTCACACAGCTTAGGTGGTTGTGCCTGCGATCCGCGGAAGGTAGCAGGTATAATTAGGCTTAATTGTAATTATTGGAGGGTGGATTGGGGGTTCTCCTGAGCCTATGGCTGTGTAAAGACTTGTTAGGCTACTACATACAATGCCACGTCTGCAGCTCGGGAGAAGTGAGTAATTACATCTTCTCCATGGTTTGATCTGCTCTGACGCTGTGTGTCTGCTGCAGCCAGAATGGAAAATGCCACGTTGCATAGCTGCTACTTTTTTCCCAGCCCTTTTCACATCCAGATGTTTCTCTACATACTCCTCAAGAGACTCTGAGAGGACAGACATTAACAATCCAAAGCAGAGTGCCTCTGTGGCAGAGAGGCCAAAAGCGAAACAGAACAACAGATAAGATTACTTTAGCCTGATAAATTCTTAGTAACTCACATAATCAACCCCTCCCCAAACACAGGGAGAGAGAGAGAGAGAAGAAGGGAGAGACGAAGGGAGAGAGAGTGTGACAGACAGTATGAAAGTTTACTCAAAAGTTTTACATTTATGAAAGTATAAGGACCGTTAAGCTTTATTGACTTAAATACAAGCACTACAACTGACGCACTTTTTTCTTGAAAATGACCTAAATGAGGGCGTTTTTCTCCTAAAAATCACATCCACTGCCTTTTAACCCTAAATATTTCATTTTAGAGAAATCAATATAACATATAGAATTGATACTAATAAATCCCACTGTAAAAATGTACATCTTAACAAGAAAAAGATCTCAAATATAGATTATATAAATTCAACTAAAATTTCTCTTTACTGGAACCTTTAAAAGAAATATTACACTATTAGATTACTACGCCTAGTTATAAATTCGTATTTATGTATTTATTTCAGGAGCAACATCTTTTCCAAACAACAAATCTGTTCAGTTCAATTCAAAAACGCTTGCAACTGAAAAAAATCATATTTTTGATGCATTCCATCAAAAATAAATTAGTTTTTCCTTACTAAAAACATTTGCAAACATTTCAAAGCAAGCATAAAGTATTAGAGTATTGTATGAAGTATTGTATAAAATCTTCTGATGTATCTGTCTAAACATTTGAATTGCATGGCCTGTGCTGGGTGCTGTAGCCTCAGCTGACTACATAGAGTTAAACAATGGGACGTCCCACTCCAGGGCTGCGAGGGGGGCTCGGTTAGGCCTGCCCACTGCAAATGTCTTCTGAGTCAACTTGTGTTGCTGTTAGATAGTTCCAGACCCCTGCTCCAGCTGACTTCTCTCTTGGCTTGCCTGCTTGCTAAAGCGAAGGTAAGATCGTTCACTCCATCGTTTCCTTCCTAACACCTGAGTTCCTACGCTGGCTTTGAACTTTCATTTCTTTGCAAAAGAGAAATACGTCTTTTAGAGTCATCACTTCTTTGATGCTTTGTTTTTAATGAAATATACCAGATAAACAATTTTGCTTTTATATGTTCATTAAATATGTCAGATTTTGATATTGACTTGAGAACTAATTAAATAGGTTAAAGGTTCCAGTGTTGTTATTTATTTGTCCACAGGCTTCATGTGTCTATATTGCATCTTATTTATTTTTTTTATATTATAATTGTAATAAATGCAATATATTTTACAACTCAGTTTTAAAAGGCACCAATCAAATGAAAGTTTTTGCCAGAACTAAGAACATCTTAATATATTGCTGACACTCAACTAAGGAGCAAGCACAGTGTTATTGTGTGCCACATAGGCAATGGGAGGGGTGACCAGGGATTTGAGGGAAAGAGGGAGGGAAAAAAAGGAGTACAAAGCCCTAGAGACAGAGAAAAACCCACAGAGAGAAAGAAAGCAGGTCGGTTTTCAGAGAGATCCCTCCCCTCCCTATTACTCCCATCGAAAGGAATGTGAGTTGCTATGGCCATTCTCACCAGCTGTTACAATTGTGCAGATGTCAATTCTCCTGACAAACAACAATACTGTGTGAACAAACTGAATGTCCACAGCTGCAGGATGCCCCGTCGGATAACAAAAAAATATTGACATAGGATAATGGAAAAAACAGAAACCGTATTCACACGTATGACAGTTTAGTATTCATTAATATTCGGGCAATATTCATTTATTATTTAATAGGAAACATCAGGCTTACGTTAGACACATGCACAGATGTTTTTCAAAACATTGTGAGACAGGAAAAAATATATATCAACCAAGAACAACATTTTTATCTCAGCTTGTCTTTAGGCGTGCCAAGAAATTTCAAAGCCACTGGGTGAAAGACTAATTTATTTGCCACATCATAAAAGTGACCTTTTGAAAGACATGACCAGACTGCAAATGTGAGAGGAGCGTATATGAAACGTCTTGGTCTAATGGCCTGTAATAAAGCTGTTGTGCAGTGAGGGCAGGGCTTTCCACATGCCATCACTTTTTCAGTTGGCTTACACTGACATGTGAATGGAAATGTTATGTTTGTTTTTAGGCTGCAACAGCAAGTAACAGCTTGGCCTGATGTCTGCTCTGAGTTCAATGAAATTCCAGATGAAGGCAAAAAGGGCTTCTGGTTTATAATCCCCAAAGGGGGATTGACCTATAGAGCAAACTATAACAATAGAGCCAGAATGCACAATGCGTATGTAAGTTTTTATGTGGGCATAAATAAAATGAATAAACAGTCAAAGACCAGCACCACTTGGGTTTATTTTTGACCTCATCATCCTCACCTCATCACCACAGCTTTTCATTCTTATTCGGATACACCAAGGCATGAATGCCAGTCAGTGGAAAAACTTCCCATTTCCACACATTCCACATCTGTTCTTTTTGGCAGGAGAGAATTCGACCAGTGAGTAAATCACTTAGGGTTTTAATGTCCTAGCAGCACTGGGGGGAGGGTGAAAGGGCTCGAAAAGGTCAGTTGACTGGAAACTCAGGTTACATGGATTCCATTGCTCTTCTCTGACTCCCTGTTGTCCATGTCTAAGCTCCCTGGGATCATCGTGCTTCATCGGTATGCTTCATCAACCCATTTAACAGAGGGTGGGATTTACTACAAGGACAACTTCATTCTCTTGACTTTTAGTTGCAGAAAAAAGGGGCTTAGAGAGAGAAATATGAATCACCTGCAAACTGCAAAGCATCAGAGCCGAACCAAAACAAGTTTAATCTTTTTGGATAGAGCACCCACCGTGCTGTCTGCATTTTTATTTTTTTAGCACATTCAGAAACGCTTTTGTATGGTTGCTGGCGAGAGTTCTGTTCTGTATACTCAGTGGAGATGTCACTGCTCAGCACTGAAAATCATCAAGACGAAGCACAGTAATTACCTGGTAATGGACAGGTGGCTTGCTCAGTGGTTTCCTGTTCGAAAAACTGAACTCTTGTGCCACCCTTTGTGCCCACAGATGCAGGACTAGGCACAGATTACAGTGATTAACATTTACTGAGAAGGTTAAACATTAACCTGGAATTTTTGAGGCCATGAATAATGCAGAAAAGGGTTGAATTTTTTTTCTCCTTCAGCTGCTTCCATTCCTTGGGGTCGCCACAGCGGATCAAGTTCGTATCTTGATCTGGTACATTTTTTATGCCGGGTGCCCTTCATGACACAACCCTCCCACTAAGTGGGTGTGGGGAAACACAATCATGGGCAATTTTGTATATCCAATTCACCTAATTTACATATCATTGGATTGTTGGAGGAAACCGGAGTACCCGGAGTAAACCCACACAGACATGGGGAGGACACGCAGACTCCACACAGAAAGGACCCAGACCACTAATTACTTTGGTATCTATAATTTGGAAAATAAAGTAATAATACTAGTTTACAAGAAATGCATTTGCTTTGGGCAAATTGCTTGGGCAGTAGGAACAAGTAACACCATTTATTTGTGGATTCGTACAGTGTGTCGACTCCACTATTTTTCCAGACCACCTGTTTTTGTCACTCTAGAAACGCAGAAGGAATTTCCTAGTTCTGATCCTTTGGGGGGGAAAGGTGCCTTTGAAAAAGAAGAGCACTGTGCCTCTGTTTACGTCTCACAGCTTGCTTACCTAACTAACCTCTAAATCAAATAGTGAGTGCAAAAAAGGCATCCTTTATGCCACTGCCACCCCTTAATTTCAAGCCTATTTGAGTATGAGCACTACTTTCCAAATAAAACAGCTTGTTTTGCTCTTACGTAAGTAGTTCCAATGAACTAACAGCGTTATGCCTCGTCTGTGAAAATAAGCATGCAAATTTGTGTACAAATGTCTCTCGACGGGGAAAAGAATGAGCCTTCCAAGTTAAACACTACAGATGACGTGAAGTGTTTAACTGTCTTATAGGACAGTGTATTCCTAGGGAAATTGCACTATTTTCCCCTCCCCAAGCAACTGGGTGAGAAGAGTCCTTGTTTGCCATGTTTGGAGTCGTCAGCCTTTTACAGTGAAACTCTGTGTTTTTCCACTGACTAAATCCATCAGAAGTGACTGGCTGACATCAGTTCCTGAGCGGATGCTCACTTTTACCCTCTCCAATAAAAACAGATGGGGGAAGAAGTCTGGCTTGGGCTTGTTTTGAGTTTGGCTTTCCTGACGGGTCAAAATCAAACTGCCATTTGGCAACACGTCTTCTTCGGCAGCTGCTTGGAGAAACATGAGAGTGTGCCACATCGACACAAGAGCAAACATCTGCATCTAAAGGATTTGTCAAGGCACATTATAAGTGTTTAAGCGCAAAGTGTTCATCAGATTAAACACTAATCCTGGGCTACTCTTTGAACATTGCACACTACTCAGTTATTAGATATAATGTGAACACTTACTCCAATTTTTTCTGAAGGTAATGAGATTCCAGATTTGTTTTTCAGACTTAATGTATAATATGTAAGAAAGCAAGAAGCACACAAAGCTTGATTCACGTCTTGAATTTCATTCCACCATGCTCATTTCCCTAAAGAATGTGCGACATGCGATGAAGTCTTTGTTCATGGAACAAGGATTCCTCTGTCTGTGTGTAAAGCACCAATACACTTTGTTACTCCTCATGTTAATCAAGGAGCCTGTTAATCCTGTGAAGACTGCTACTGGTTCTGCTAATTAGATACGTCTACATAAAGCGAGATAATCCCTCTCCATATTCAATCATTATAGCACATAATTGTAGTACTTTTCCCCAGCATAAAAGCATCAATACTGTTCTACTATATAGTCTTTGCATATTCAAAATGACATTGAAGAATACATGCTTTATTTGTTCCCAATGAGAAGCCACCATACAGATCACAGATACCTCTAAAACACTTGTTCTGTCTGGGAAAGAACATCATCATTTAATTAAAGTTTGGTTATTTGCCAATTCCTGCCTACTACCTATCTCACCACTATCTTAACTACAGTGGGGGAGTGCTAGCGCACGCCACATTCTTCTCCACCACTCTGTTTGAAACTCTTGCTCATTTTCACAGAGCAGGTGAACACAATAACAGGAAAGTGCTAACTGCTTTCTGACACATCTAGGAGCTCTCAGACAGCTATGATTGGCTAGAATTAAATTGATTGACAAGGGAGAGCTGCCACCCAAAAAGAACAACCTCATATGGTCTCATGTACTCACAGACACTGATAGCTCTTGGATTCAAACTCCAGTTCTTATGATCTACCGTTTTATGGTTCGATTGCAGGAAAATGACTGTATAAGGTGTTTTTTTCTTACAATGGACAATGTCACAAAGCAGCTTTGCAGAAATCCAGAGGTAGCCTTAGATCCTGTTGAGCAAGCAAGAGCTGAGAGTGGCAGTAAATATTTCCCTGTATTGATGTGAGGATGAAACCTTGAGACAAACCAGACTCAAAAGGAACTCCATCCTCTTCTGGGTGCCACTGGATAGTGGGATTATAAATCATTACCATATACAGTCTCATAGAGAAGGGAAATCGTATTAAATGGATTAAAAGAACGCTTGGCATTACCATACTGTGTGTGTGTGTGTGTGTGTGTGTGCTAAAATATGCATGTGGTTTCATGGAGAGAAAACGACTCTTTTTGAGATCTCCTTGAAAATGATGCAAACAGAGCACAGACACTCTAACACCTATAGACACCCAGATCTGAGAGTTAAACCTTCTGGCTCAATTGTGTATAATTGCTTCTTGGAGAACATAAAGGGCAGGTCTGGTTGGAGAAACTGCTCCTAATCTCACTACTAAAGGCAGCTATAGATGTGGGCAGGAAGGCATATGAGTCTTATTTAATGGGTTCAGTCATAACTGTGAATGTGACAAGAAGCACAATCATCAAGTGAATGAAGGTTGAAAAAGCACAATCATCAAGTGAAATACATTATATTTGATAGGTATTTATGTATTATGTGTATGTACTATAGCACTGGGGTGTAAGCGGGTCTTTTTGTTTGTTTTACTGCAGGCTGAATTCCAACATGAGGGTGTGGATTGTCTTCCTTTTGTGCCTTGCTGGAAAGGCCCTGGCTGTCCCAGTAAGTTCACTATCTTTAGTGATATTCCTATTCATGTGTCCCTAGGGTAGGGTAGAAATCTTCTTTCATCTATCTTTTTCTCTTGTGGGAACATCTGGCGGGTCATCATGAGAAGAAAAACTTCAGACCCTTAAAAAATGTACAAAAAAATGTAAATAAATAAATATATATAGTAGTAATTAATAGTTGTGTAATTGAAAGGTCCCTACAAGTATAGTAATGCAAACATATGTGTGTGAGGGTATACACTTGCAGGTCATAGTGTCCTCACTAATAAATGGTGAAGGTGATGATTCAGTGGTTTTATGAGAAGTTTTATTTAAGTTAATTAAATTAAGTCAAAGTTTCTGAGGTCAGCAGCAAGGACTTAAACGAAAGTGAACATCTGAGCACACAAAAAAAACATTTTACTATGTACGTTTATTTCACAGGTCGAAGAGGAGCTGGTCATTGATGAGGTAAGTGCCATTTAATCTGGATATAAAACACAACAACCAGGTTGAGCTTGAACCTGCAGCTCATTTTCTTTCTTGTACTTTGTTGGGGTTTATAGAAAGAGATTGTCCTCTGTATAGGATCAGTCATTTTTGTGCAAAAGGACATCATAAAGTTCTTGCATCCCCAAAAAACTAAAAAAAAATGCCTTTCCAGTTCAAATGAATATTTATGACAAATATCAAATTATCCACTATCCGTTATATACACTGTTCCAACACTTTGTCTCTTTATCTCATGACCCAGCAGGTAGATGTAGGATCCAATCCAGTTCAAGTGGAGACTGGAGAGTTTGATGAAGCCATTGAGGTTGTGGAGGATATTGCTGCAGAGAGTAAGTAAGCTGAAAAACTCCTAAAGAACCTCAGGAGCTGGCATTATGTATACAGATGCACAGGCCCTCCAGTGAGTCTTACTTTGCTAGAGATGTGATATTCTGAATTCTTTATTTTATAAAATTCTCTGTTTGTTTCTCCTTGCCATTCGTGTGATGAATGCATGAGGAAATTATAAAGGAGCAAGTTCATGAAAGCTCTGGTAATGACAGGGTGCCCTCAAGCCTAAACTAGACTAGCTATAATTACGGAGTGCATTAGACTGTGGCTTCAGAAAATCAGCCACATGGCATGTCTCACAGTTAGCAAATGTCTTTACCAGAAATGGGTATTTTAAAACGTTTGCTCAAAGTTCAGGGGGAGAGCCGGGCACAAAAAAAATCTTTTCTTGGATTTCCTCTCCCAGACCCCTGCGTCAACTATCACTGCAAGAAGGGCAAGGTGTGTGAGCTTGATGACAACAATGAGCCCCTGTGTGTGTGCCAAGATCCCCTGACGTGCCCTGCTCCAGTCGGAGACTTTGAGCATGTGAGTTTTTACTGGTGTGAGCTTGAGCCACATTTCTTGTCTTTCTTACTTGTGTTATTTACTTTCATAAATTGGGAGTGGCAATAATGCCCAGTACTATAAAAACAAAACTTTTCCAAAAGAAATGAATATTTCTGTTTAAATATCAACAGATATCAACATACTACAAAGGAAAAAAGCCAATCTTCCTGCAGAAATGATATCAATCCTGTCATAGTCTTCTATTTACTATCACACCCTTACCTCCATCAGGTCTGTGGCACCGACAACAAGACCTATGACTCATCCTGCCACTTCTTTGCCACAAAGTGTGCTCTGGAGGGCACCAAGAAGGGCCACAAGCTGCACCTGGACTACATTGGACCCTGCAAAGGTAAGTGCATGCCAGTGCAGATTTCAGAATAAATGGCTGTTTCCTCCAGAAAATGTTTTACATTTAAGCTAGTCACAGCATCATCCATAAAAATTGATGAGCTTCAGGCTCTAGGATTCCCTCAGGGCCCCACAGTCTGAGCAGGTCTTGACTAGTCTGCGTTACTCCACCCCACACACTAAGGAGAATCCGCTCCTCAACATTTGCACCAGAGAGAGAGAGAGAGAGAGAGAGAGAGAGTGTGTGTGCGTGTGCAGTATCACCTGACTGTCTGGCATGAAGGGTCCAGATGGAGCTACTCCTCTGGCAAAGCCATGCAGCAAAGCGGAGCTGTGTAGTCACAGATGAACTGAGGAAAATATGTTTTGACATTACTTAATAACATTAATGCGATTCAGAGCCCTAGGGTTGTAAATCATGCTTAAATGATATATTTAGCACCAGGGGCATGGCTGCGTTTTCATTAAGAATTGTTTGGTGTACAGACTTTTACTACACAGTATGCGTGAAGAAGTATGTTAATTACTTTGTATGACTTGATCTAATCCAGACATTGCTCCATGCCTGGAGAACGAGCTGGGTGAGTTCCCCCTGCGTATGAGGGACTGGCTGAAGAACGTGTTGGTCACTTTGTATGAGCGTGATGAGGACAACAATCTGCTGAACGAGAAACAGAAGCTCAGGGTTGGTCCAGGTTCTCTCTCTGTCTCAGGAACCCTTCAGAACATTATTAGACAATCCCTAACATATTATTATGCATGATTAGCCAGCGTTCACCAAAAACACCAGGCTACAGACAATGCAGTCAATAGACTACATGATTTTATGTTGTTTATTGACAGCATTTGAATACCCTTATTATGGATTTCCTCAACATGCGATATATTACCAGCTAACAGAGAGCATTTTTCAGTATTCAGGACAGTATTAAGCTGGTTCAAAGCAGACCACGATGATGTTTCAGAACCAATATTTGGGCAATGTTCACAAATCATATGCTGCAGTAAATTCACATTTCACAACAATTTAGTTTAGCGGAATACTTTCAGAACATTCTTGGTTTTAAGACTGTTCATCATGTCAGTCATTGTAGAGAGTCCATAATTACACTGATTGGCATCAATCCTAATATTTCTATAATGTTAGATTTTGTCTAACCAAGTAAATACGACATTAGAAACCCCAGAATACATCATAGATTAAATGTGAAATTGTTTGGCTTATGATGAATACAATTAGTATTCTTTAGAAAAGCATTTATGTGCATAATAATAAAGGATGTAAAAGCTTTTTAGACAATCGCTGACCAAAGAAATACTCTAAGAAAAGTGTGCTTGGTCTCCAGGTGAAGAAGATCTTTGAGAACGAGAAGCGCCTGCAGGCTGGTGACCACTCTCTGGATCTGCTGGCCTTGGACTTTGAGAAGAACTACAACATGTACATCTTCCCCGTGCACTGGCAGTTCGGCCAGCTCGACCAGCACCCCTCTGATGGGTAAGCGTCTCACAGGTTTTAGTAGCTGCTCTCCAATGAAATAAGCATTCACTTATTTTACAGGTACAGCACTCTCAAAATTACTGCAGGAATATTTCGGAAATGATTGGCATTTCTGATAGCTTCATTGCAAATGTGTGATTGATTTGTTTCAGCTTTCTGTCCCACACCGAGCTGTCCCCTCTGCGTGCCCCACTCATTCCCATGGAGCACTGCACCACCAGCTTCTTCGAGGCATGTGATGCTGACCAGGACAAGTACATCGCTCTGGAGGAGTGGGCCGGCTGCTTCGGCATTAAAGAGCGTGAGTTTCAAACATTTTTGAAGGTTTCTTCCTTCCTTGTAGATAAAAATTGATTGAATTGACTTGAATTCTGTTTTTCTTTCTGTTTGCAGAGGATGTCGACCAGGATCTTATTATCTAAAAACAGGCCACCGTTGATGCTTTCAAGTTAGCCTGCTATTTGGACGAGGTGCTAACAATTCACATTAATGGTGCTATTTGCAATTTCCAGTAACCTATGTATACCACTAAAATTACAAAAATGTAAAAAGGAAAAATGCACAGTCCACACTAATAGCACAGTAAGTCATGATAGATTCCCATTTTTTTGTCAAAAATTCGTGTTGGCATTATTGTTTTCCAAAATGTGCAAACGGTAAAGGCAACTGATTGAGTAGCAGGTGGACGGTTGAAATGTCTGAACACGGCAACTGCAAGATAAACAATGGACTTTGTATGTCAGAAGCCTTTTTTTTGGAAGTAGCTGCACAAAGAGTTAAATATTCTTCAAAGAATCAGGGCTTAGCTTTAATGTCAGTTTAAAGACACGATTTAAAGGAGAACCTGTAAAAAGGAAAAAAAAATAAAGTTTCCAAATAAATGTCCTTTCTGCTTGCTTTATAAACCTTTTAGTTTTGTTTGTTGCACTCTTTTGGTGGGGGATACACTGTTTTCAATCCTTTGTTAGATTTTCGATTTGACGAGCTTCTTTATGTTTCAGCCCCGAATAGAAAAACAGAGGTGTATTTTTCCTGTTGATTCTTTGTCAGGGCGAAATGTTGAGCGTTTTTAAAAACTTTGGACAAGAAAAGAAGATATTGCAAGATATTGAGGAAAGAATCTCGCAGGATGAGCAATTTCTCCCTCGAACATGTTCACGTATTTGCCACGATGTGAGCGCTTTGAACTTCTTTACATGAATAAAGCTATTGAAGTGTCCAAACCCAAACATTGCATGCATTCTCTCAGTGTTTCATCTTTCTGCTCTGGATATCTGGACTGTCTCCTTTCTGCTTCTGCAATTACAATTCCTGTAGCTTTGTTCATCTCCAGTGCAGCGTGCAACACACTGTCAACAAGCTGAGCTGAGTGTTATATAATAACCCTTTTTTTTTTTTTGCTTATTTCTTGTGACTTGGATCAGTAACTGTATAACTATATGTTAATATGTGACAGTATTCAAGTGGACAGCATAACTGTACACAAAATGCTACATATAATTAGGCTACTCTATAAACAAGGGATATCCAAAACTATATTATTTAAACTTTAGGAGCTTGCATTTAAAAAAAAAACAACGAAAGCAAAGATTTTCACATGTGCAGTTTTAAGGGTGGAGTGAGCATCTGTGTTATGCTTCTCTTGGGTATTTCTGTATCCTATACTTAAGAGATTATTTTTAAAACAGAACTTCCTTTTTGTCCCACAACTCAAACACTGACATATAAGGATATATGGATATACAGTATATTACTGCCTTTTATACGTATAGTATATGTTGGGCTCAGTGTTGTAATAACCAGTCAAAATCTATATTCTACCCCTTCTCCCTAGAGCTAAAAACCAAATGCCGGTCCTTGTCTTTTCCTGTAAACACATGTCTGTTAGACCATATCCTGGGAAATATGAACCACAGCTCTATGTTGTGTTACAATGCAGCAGAGCAAGCATGGGAACGGCCCGCTCTAGAGAAAACCAATTTCACCCGGTCTCCAGCTTTACCCTTCCAGCCAGACACGCCGGTTAGGAATTTCGAACAATGGCAGAACTCCAAACACAATGAATCAGAGATGGAGAGGCCCAGCCCCTTATGCAACTGGGAGGCGAGAGCCTCAGCTTTCCAGTCCTCCTCCTACATGGCAGCAAATGAGGGAAACACAATTCGGAATAGCTCAAAACCATGGAAAAAAAGTCTGAAAAGTGTTTTTGCATGCAAATCTATACAAGAGGAATATATCATCAAAGAACATTGCTATGAAGAATTTTTAGCTTGTTAATGTAGACAGAGCGTGGGTGGGAAAAAAAATGGTGAATACCAGTAGTGTGAATACTAATTGAATTCTGGCCCATTAAACATTGAAATATTTTGCTTCTATTCATGTCAAAACATACTTTGTCTAATTATTCAAAAACATTTGCCATTAGCCATAGAGTGAAGCCTGACCTCCTTTAACTAGAATGTCTCAGACTTGTTCATGGCCTCTGGTCTCCTGCTGACTGGGAAGTGTCGCCCCCAAGTGGAAGAACAGCTTCCAGTACGATTAAGTGATTATATGAATACATTTCAGCACCTACTAGCTAGCTATACTACTATGTGCAGTTACATTACACATAATACACATAAACACAAACACAAAAAAATTATACAAAAATCAGACAACTAAGCTCTTCAAACATGCAAGTAATATTAGGTAACGCAGATAATATGATGTGCCAGAGCATGCAGAATCATCAGGGACCCCTCCCACCCCAGCCACACACTGAACAACCTCCTGCCATCTTGGAGTAAATACAGGAGCATCTGTGCCAGGACCAGTCAGCTCAGGAACACTTGGGTCTTTCCCACTTCGGTCACTTTGCTGAACTCCTTACCACACTGCTGACAATATGGACTACATACTGGACTTATTATTTGTCATCTTTTGCATCTGCACTTTACACTTATATATATTTTACATTTATGGCATTTGGCAGATGACCTTATCCAGAGCGACTTACATTTATCTCATGTACACAACTGAGGGTTTGAGGGTTAAGGGCCTTGCTCAGGGGCCCAGGAACTCGTTAGTGGGATTGGAACTCACAACCTTCTGTCAGTAGTCAGTAGTCCAACATCTTATCCATTCAGCTACACTGCCCCAGTGGTAAACATGTCACAAACATTATATACCTCATATTTGCACATTCTCATATATATGTTATATGAATATGTCTTTAAATCCACTTGTACTTGATAGATACATTTTCATAGATAGATTTTTCCCCATTCTTGCTGCATACAGGACTTACAGGAGCTACTTACCAGTCTATGGTCACTGTTGTCTCAGTCTCCTCTTCATGATGCGCATTTTCAGTAGTAGCCAGATCTGGACTGCAGGCGGTCCAGTCAAGCCACACTGTTGTAACTCATGAAGAATGATTATTTGGCAGTTCTGCTGAAATAGACATGGAGCTCCTGGGAAAAGTTGTCGTCTTTACGGCAGCATATGTCCAAAAATACCAATATAAGCCTCTGCTTGTAGAATGTAGAAAAACAAGCTGAAACATGAAGTCATCTGATCACAAAACACATTTCCACTATCTTTCGGTCTATCTCAAATGACTTCGGATACAGAGACCTCACTGGATAATACAGTTTCAGGTTGCATTTCTTGATGCAGCAGTGCACTGTGTTAAGTGTCTGATTTTCCAAAGTACTCCTGAGCCCATGTGGCAATGTCCATAAGGTTGTTTCTCAAACAATACAGCCTGGGCTCATAAGGGCTCGGTGGTTATGCACATTCATCATCGGTTTCCTCCCTTGGCCTTCACGCACCAAGATTTCCCCTGACTCCCTGAACCTTTTCATGATATTATGAACCTTAGTTGGTGATATATCTAAATTCTTTGCAGTCTTGTGCTGAGAAACACTGTATTTCTCTCACAAAGTTTGGCACCAAGACCCATCCTTGCTTGCAAAGGATGTTGCTAGAGGAAGCCACATCATGTAATTTTATTATGACCGTGGTAGCTAGCTAGTGGTCATATAGCTTTTGTCAAAGTTGGGCATGTAGTTGCTAGAGCCCCTTGTACTCGGGTAGGATCAAAGCACTTTTTGGGAAATAGCTTGGAAACCATTTTGCTGAACATTGTGAACATTTTAAGACGAGTTGTGCCTCTAGGAGGCACATGACCTTAGCTCATTACTAGCTCATTGGTGCCACCTAGTGAATAATGTTCAATGCAAAAATCTAGCATTTCACTAGCCACTATCTTGTGACGTAAAAGCTCTCAAAAACTTCATGAGATTTCACACCTTGAATCCCTACAACATTCTGTAGATGCACACCAAATTTCATGTAATTTTCTCCATATAGCGCACTGCAACTGACACATACCTTTTAACTTGTTCTGACTTTTTCTCTCACTTTATTCACTGGTCGTTTTACACATACTGGTTAGTTAATCTGACCATCATAATCAGAATGCAGCTGCAAATTTCTAATTTAGTAAACGAATTGGAGATGACATAAACATCGGGATGTCACACCCATTTAATGAATTATGTCTAAAAATTCAGATGTGCTCAGGAATGTAACATTCAAGTTCCAATGTTGGCATCGTCCATGGATTCTGCTTTTACCAAGCAAAATGGATTCTTTTATTATTCATCTGCAACAAATATCAATTTCAGGCTGTTTTAAAAGAGAGTGTATCCTGTAATAACTCAAATCCATAACATAAAGTAAAATGACCATGAAAAAGTCTTAGTATCCAGACCTGATTTTAAAAATGTTTCTATATAGCTTTTATACAGGTTATAAAGCAGACAGAGAAATATCGGTCAGAGCTGCAGTATAACAGATAAGCCAGGGGTAATGTGCGAGATCAGCCATGCAATCTGGTGAAGTTAGTGCTATCATCTGTTTAGAGGATACAAAAGAGATCAGAGGCAAAGAGATATAAAGACAAAGAGATACAATGGGAAAGAGATCCTTAATGAGCAGAAATGTTATCACTAGTGTGGTGTCTTTCGTTGTGGATGATGCAAAGAAGTTGAGGTAAAGAAGCTCTGCTGACACCGTCTTCTTCTTTGT
>JAOVYV010000035.1:14729627-14739665 GCA_025674545.1 Hassar affinis | reverse complement strand
AACCCTCAACTGCTCAGCTGTATAAATGAGATAAATGTAAGTCACTCTGGATAAGGGTGTCTACCAAATGCCATAAAATATAAATATATAACATATATTTTGTGCAACATGCTGTTTTTTCCCTGTAATACAATATAACATGGCACATGCATTTTTGTTTCTGATTAAATTCTTTTGTGTAACATTATACAGTGATTACAGGGCCAGGTATGCTCTCCACGTCCTTCTCACGTCGTCTTTAACAGCGCCACCAGACCGCAGGTCTACCAACCTTGCTTGTGAATTAGACCACGCCCTGTTCGAATTTAATACAACGACGGGCATGAGAAAGATGTACATGATTGGTTTATGCTCGGAACGTTTCGACGGCTCGGTCTGTGATTGGTTGGAGCAGCTCAATCCTGGCAGCCTATTGGTCGTGAATAATTGCGGCCCGCTAGACGGCGTGCACACGGTTAGTGCCAGTTTGAAACCGGCTAAGCACGCGCTGCCATTCTTACTCCACCCGGCGCGAAGACGATTTCATTCAACCCACTCCAGATTTCTCCTAAACCATTATAACATCTTACTACTGGTGAGTAGCGTGAATGTGAGCAGAAGCGCTGTAGGAACATTACTTGTGGTTTTTTGTGAGGGGGGGAAATGTTTCAGACTGACGCACCGTGCTGGTGAGTTAGCCGTCCTGGCTAACATCGCGTCTTAGCCTAGCCACCTCGGTGTGTGTGTGTCTGAGGGAGCGTTAGCGGTGTAATGTTACCAAGGTAATTAGCGTCGTTGCTAATACTGACCGTCAAATTCATACTCCGTTCTGCCTGAGAATGACTCCACGGGTTTTTATTAGCTGTTTCTGCGTGTTCGAGGTAGTCTAATTGAATTTCACTGCTGTGAGAACGGCTAGCGCGCTAAGCTAAACCATTGTACTGAACGTAGCGCCGCATTCAGCTACCCGGATACAGCGAGCTTAGCTGTAGCATATCAGAATAACAAAGTTAAACGCTGGGATGATTCTTGTCGCTTTTTTCCGTCTACACATCAGGACTTTATTATTACACTGCTGGCTTTATTATTACATATCAAGCGTGACGTACTTTGCAATCGCGGTGTTAGATACCCGGCCATGGAGTCTAATCGGAAATAATGGGAACACGTGCTTGAAAAAATCTCATCAATCCTATTTGACGTTATCTATCAACCGGATTATTCGTTAATGGCGAGCATCTCATGGGCAGATCCTGATCCTTAACGTGTGGCTGTACCAGAGGCAGGGTGAACACGGGTAACGAGGCGTCGCTGGCCGTGGCCGAGTCGCACAGGCCTGGCAGGCACAGCGAGTCCCGGCGGTAACGTGTTACCTAACCGCTGTCCTCTTCTCAGCTCACTGTGTCTGGTGTTGCCTTGGGTTACTCACACACACACACACACACACTGAAGGTCGGCTATACCAGCCTGACGGGACAACGAGTTGCTCTTAGATAAGGGCACGCCATGCGCCTCCATTTTAGCTTACAAAAGGTTTACTGGTGTGGGTACTGGGACAGATGGCCTTCCGGTTGGGTTTTTTTTTTTCCAGCAGGTGTGATTGAAGTCTTTCTGTTTCAGTTCAAACCAGCTGACCAAAGAAATGGTGATGGAGAAGCCAAGTGCCCAGCTTGTCGGGCGAGAGTTTGTCCGACAGTATTACACTCTGCTGAACCAGGCTCCTGACTACCTGCACAGGTACGTGATCAGAAAGATCAGAAAGGCCATTTTAATTTGCCAGGGTGGGTGATAGCACCGATATTACATCACGGTACGTTATGACGACTTAATCATGGGCAACATGTATCATGATGACTTTCCAACTTTTCTTTTTTTTTTTGCATAAAAGCAGGTAATGAACTTGTTTATATTAAATTACATTGAGATGGACCCTAAAAAACATGTCATAATTGTGTTATTGTGTTTTTCCCCCTTACAATACATTGTACTCAATATATAGGGTACCAATCTGCTGCCAAAACCCTACAATACACTTCTAGAAGTTTTAAAAGGTTCAGAACTGCAAAACCTTTGCATTGAATCAGCTGCTCTTAGAGTTTGACATAATTTAATATAGTATTGCAATACCTGTAACATCATTATATTTTGAGGGTATGTTAAGTCCTTGCATTGTAGCAGTAGACCTAGTATCTGTGTCTAGTATGACTTCTCATATGCATTTTGAGTTACTGGTTTGTAGGTTAAATCCTGTTAAATTTGGCATGTGTGTGCGTTTTATTTTTATTAGGGTGATAAGAGTGTGCTCTCTGTCCTCGGGTAACCAGAACTAACGGCTGGTTAAATAGTTAGTCATTATTGTATAATAAACATGAATAAGTTGCATGTGGTGTATCTGACCTGCTGAAAATAAATCCTGAGTCACTAGTGGGAGGAAGTCTGTTTAACACGCGTGATGTGTTACTGGCAAGTGTTGACATGACTTGCTCATCTTGTTCCTTCATGTTACATGTTAGTTTTTTGGATTTTTTTTTCTTACCAAAACCAGGAAAGTTGATATTCAGTTTTATTGTATTTATTTCTCAATACAACCAGGTGTTTGTGGCATTTTAAAATAATAATAAAAAGAATTGCGCCTATTTTTTCCTTCTGCTGCACTTCAGGTGTGAGGTAATGTGGTACAGCTATCGAATTACATTGAGAAATGAACAAAAATCGTGTTAATAATTTCATGCAGCCTTGGTAGGATTTGTGCTTTTGCGCTCTGGCATGGTTTATTCTGAACAGATGCTGGACCTCAGGGTGGCAAATGTGTCGAAACAAAGAGATGGTTTTTGGGTTCATTGGTGGATCTGCAAAAAGTGTTACTTAAGAAAAATTAATGATTTTAAAAAAGCATTTATGAACATTGCATTGCATAGATCAACTGAAAGTCCCATTGGTTCTAAATATCTTGTCATTATACATTCCCTTAGTCTCTGCATTAATACAGATCTCATGGTGATTCTTTTTTTTTTTTTTAATGGTTAAACCCAATTTTAAAAGAATAACAGCTCACTAAGTAAGAACAAGCCTAGAAAGAAAAAAAAATCATGAGAAAATGGCAAGAAAATCTGCAGACACGAGTTTAATTCTGTTTAAGTTTTAAGAAATTTCTTTTAAAAACTGGTCCAGAATGGATGTTAATATCCTGTTGGCTAAGTGTTACTGAACAATGTGGTTTTTCAGAACAATCCCGATGAAACGAAACAATTCTGGTGTAATTTCACAGTAGCAAAGTAATATTGTGGTATAACTTAGCCTTTTTTATTGTTTCATAAGTTTCTTAATTTAACGTTTACATTTACAGGTTTTATGGCAAGAATTCTTCCTACGTTCATGGTGGTTTGGACAACAACGGCAAACCCTCAGAGGCTGTCTATGGCCAGTCGGTATGTACGCTGACTCCTGTTTACAATCCTCCATTTATTCTGTGTACCCTGTAGTGGTTTCTAAAATGTTTTTCATTGTTCTGGGTAGGAAATACATAAAAAGGTGATGGCACTGAGCTTCCGTGACTGCCACACCAAAATCAGGCATGTTGATGCTCATGCCACGCTGAACGAGGGGGTTGTGGTGCAGGTGATGGGAGAGCTGTCCAACAACATGCAGCCTATGAGGAAGTTCATGCAGACCTTTGTGTTGGCCCCAGAGGTACAGCAATCCAGCATTTTAAACCATTTATTCAAAAATTAAACCATTATTCAGCGCAAATTTTTTTTTTTTAAATATTGCTTCAAAATAAAATTATTGCTTTTGTGCTGATTGGCCAGTAATGTTGAAGTTGCATATTTTGGTGGTTAGCTTTCATGTTTACTTTCATGAAGTTATCACGTCACTTCCTGTTATTTACACCAAATATCCTCGGATTCAGGGCACTGTTGCAAACAAGTTCTACGTACACAATGACATCTTCCGCTATCAGGATGAAGTCTTCGGGGACTCTGACTCTGAGCCTCCTGAGGGTGAGCCACTTGCATGTTATTTTAAGATGCTGTCATACAGGCAGCCTGTGTGCATTGCAGATTGCATTGTTCATCTCGTACCTTTCCAGAGTCTGAGGAGGAAGTGGAGGAGCTGGAGGAGAGGGTGAACTCGCCCGAGGTGCAGCAGGAAGAGGCGGCTGCGTTCTATGAACAGAGTCCTTGGTAATGTCCCATTTTCTATTTTTGTCCACTTAACAGAAAAAGAAGCCTTGCATCTCCATCACAGAGTAGTCAGGTTTGATGGTTTAGAATTGTAGTTGGATAGCTGTGCTTTAATTTATCCCCAAAGGAAAGTGTGGCTGCTACAGTAATCAGGTGCTGTGTATATAATGAATAGTTGCACATTTACCCACAGAGTAAGTGGGGTGTGGTTTATACTGGTTAACATGAAAAATTCAGTGGAACATGGTGTGTTATAGGTACGGTGTAGGACAAGGTTGTGGTAGGCCATAATGATTAATTTTGCTTGGTATTGTAAGTCTTGAATATCATTTGGTTAAATTTGTCCTATTTTTCATTCGTTTTAAGTTTTAAAGAAAACATGTTTGTTTCATGTAATTTGTATCTATATTCATTGAAATGCTCAAGCATTGAATTAAACCGCCTCTTTAGCCATGTTGAGTTGATCTTTTAATTCAAATGAACTAGTAATGAAGCACAGTTAATACATAAAGATAGAGCTTGTGGTTTAAAGGGCAGGACAATCTTTTAAATGTCTTAATTGTACAGATTTGAAATGTATCTAAAACATGATCATATATAACTAGTGACCTCTGCATAACTATAAGTGGCTGAGGAAACCCGTTTAGAGACCTGATTTCCTGATTGCGTATGGATATGCCTCCTGTCATCAGACTCTTTACCTTTTGTCTTTTGTCTAGGAGGCTACACAGTTTTGCATATAGTGCACCATTAATCATTTATTACAGAGGTCAAATTGTGACATGAAGGGCGTTTCATTTCAGTGTGGAGCCAGAGGTTCCTCAGGAGGAGGTGTCTGTAACCCCAGATCCCCAGCCTGAAGCAGAGCCTGAGATGGAGCCTGAGGCAGCTGCCATGGAGCTGAAACAGGATTCAGTGACCCAGGCTGAGCCCCTTGCTGTGGAGAAAAGCCCTAGAGCTCCTCCTTCACCTACCCCCGCTGAGTCTGCAGCCACCATACCAGACGAAAACCGGGTATGTGCCCATTCCAGTTACTGAGCCAGCCTCTACATAGGGGCTTGGAAGCTTTCAGGAAGTGTATCTATTTAAGTGGGAAAATAAATTTATTTGATTTATAGCAATAATGGTGCATAAGATTTGCTTAAGAAATTATTATTCAAATACAGTGCAAGTATAGACTGTGGGCTTTAAGTTAAATTTTTTCTTTTCCCCTTCCACTAGCCTTTCTCATGGGCTTTAGTCACCAGTAAGAATCTCCCCCAGGGCGGAGTGGTGCCAGCTTCAGGAATCCCCCCTCACGTAGTCAAAGCTCCAGCAAATCAGGTGTGCCGTCATAAACAGCTCCCCGATTTTTGTAGTGTGTTTTGAATTCTGTGGTGTTTTTGCCAGGATTCTGGCTTCACTGATGAAGGAAAATCCACCCTGAATTATTTTATAGTACACTAGACTTTAATTGCCATAAAATTAAGTGTCCAGGATTTGTACATTTTGAAATATTGATTTTATTTTTGCAACATGTTGCAGCAATGTTATTTGGCTACCTGCTGATAGTGGTGCCAGTGGGATTTTATCCTTGCTTCATCTCTATCTCTACCTTTAGTATTATCCCTTATATTTCGACTATTAAATTTTGCTCCTCTTGAACACTTGTAACTGTGCTAGCAATATTCCACATGTCAGAGTAATAATGTCTCACAGGACCATACAACAAATTATCAGCAGAATTGCTAAGCACATTACACATGTTAAATGATTCAGGGTGAACTTTTCTGCTAATGGGTTTAATTAAGGTAAGCAGTGAGAATTTGTGCATAGGCACAATATTTGCATGAAACATGTTGTATACTTTCTGTTGTTGCCTTTGAGTATATATTGACTGTCTTGTTATACCAGCCCAGAGTTGAAGTAAAACCAGAACCCCAGACCACAGTACAGAGACCTCAGAGAGAACAGAGACCACGCGAACAAAGACCAGGGCCCCTTCCAGCACAGAGAGCACCAAGACCTGGAGGTATTCAATATCATATAAACACAAAGTGCAACCCTAAATGTGCACTCTTCACAACTCTAAAATGGGTTCATTTACAGTGGATGTGAATGTTATCTGCTGCTTAAGGGTTTGCTTTTGCCAGAAGTTATTGGGTCATTTTAATCAAAGTAATTACATGAGACCAAGGCATCATGAGTAAATGACTTTTTTTCTTCTTTTCTGGTATGATTTGAAACTGCCTTCAGCAAGCTTAACTTATGCAGCACCGTTTCTCTGCATCTCTTCCCACGCAATTTAGTTTTTATAACACCACTGTTTTGATCTGAATCGTCCAGAAGCAATTTTGCATGTGGCAGGGGGTTAATGCAATGTAAAACATGGCTTCATCGCTAACACTGCAGTTGTGTGTTTGTAGCACGGGAAGGAGAGGGTGGAGAGCCCGAGGTGAGACGAGTGGTCCGTTATCCTGACAGCCAGCAGCTGTTTGTGGGAAACGTGCCACATGATGTGGACAGGGCTGAGCTGAAAGAATTCTTTGAACGTAAGTTTGTGTCCCTGTAGGGATGTCAGAGTTTGCATGCATGATGCCAAATGGCGTTCTGTGTGTTTATACATTGATTTGTTTGCCTGGCTTTAGAGTATGGAACAGTACTGGAGTTGAGGATCAACAGTGGTGGCAAGCTGCCCAACTTTGGGTTTGTGGTCTTTGATGATGCTGAGCCTGTGCAGAAGATCCTGAGCAATCGGGTATGTCTGACATTGGAACAGATTATACTTATTCTGGGTGGTTGATTTGTATAAGGGCATGTCAATATTGGTCATCTTGTGTGTTGCAGCCCATTAAGCTGCGAGGAGATGTTCGTCTGAATGTGGAGGAAAAGAAAACGCGTTCAGCACGTGAAGGAGAGAGGCATATCCGTCCCAGAGGCCCAGGAGGACCACGGGATAGGATAGGAGGGCCGAGGGGCCCGCCTCCTCGAGGGGGCATGGCTCAAAAACCAAGTTTTGGTGCTGGCCGCGGCGCAGGCTCCAGTGAGGGGCGTTATGCAGGACCACGCCAGTGAAGCAGCTCTCGTCTCCAATCACTGCTGATGCAAGTCACCCTGAGTAACAGCTTTCCTCATCCTGTCTGCCATGCTGCTCCTGGGCTGTGGAGTGGCATATCCCATTTATCTGGACTCCTCCTTGTATGAGTTTGAACTCAAATTTGTTGTAGACAAACAAACTACTTGAATTGTGGAAAAGGAAAAACCCAGCGATTTGGTTTTGTTTGGTTATTTTGTTCGTTTTTGTTTTAGCGTTCTCTCCCTGTTTCTTAAAGGAACGTGTTTTTACTGCTCAGGCAATCCTGTGTATTGCTAGCGCCCGCTTGTCAGGTCAAAGTGCAAATATGGTTTTATTTGGAACTGTCGCCAAGTTAAATCATGGTTGTGTCTGAGTGACTAGCATGTAAAGAATCCTGTTTGCCTTCTACTGTTGCACTTCATCAAGAATTACATATTTTAACAACTCTGCTGATGAGAACAGAATAAACTTGATGTACTGTTTTGATCCCTTTGTGTTCTGCGATGCACTGCTCAGAATTTTTCCATCTCTGTTCTTGAAGTGCGGCTCGGTTGTTGGAAACGGCTCCGTTTTCAAGAAAAGATCATTTGCACATTCCTGCAGATCCCCAAGGCAAAACCTCAGACTGGTAGAGCTGGCTTGTTCATAACATAACAGGCGTCCCTGTGTACATCAAATCAGATTGCTTCTCCAACCGAGTTTCCAATTTTCTGCTCCCCCTCAGTAGCAACACGCGTCGGATTTTGTCTGATTCAGAAATAGCCAGCACAGTGCATGTAATTTTGAAATAAAGTGGTTTTTGGTTCTTAAAACATTGTGGTATTTAAAACTGGACCCCTGCCAACAAATTACTTAAATTATTGGATAAGACTGATATCTTGAGTGCCCCATTAGAACTTTTTGCCCCCCTAATTAGGGTCTCTGGAAAATACCTTGCTACTGCAGGTTTTGATGGCTGGCTAGGAATTCTCAGTTTACTTCATTAACAATTTGGCAGGAACTTGACTCCTGGTTCATCTTATTAATAAATATGCTTTTTTGGTCCTGTGTTTGACAGAGCATTTTCCCCTGTGAGTATTTATACCCCAACCTATATAGGCTGACTGTTCTCTTAAATGTACTGAGCAAATTCTGTGCAACGTGGTTTCATACATTGCAACCAGCAGTACTGAAATCTTTGCTCCCTTTTCATCCCTGCATTAAAAATGGGGGAGAAAATACACAATCAAAATGTAGCCATTTGTAGCACCCAAAAAATGAAAAGTGTAGATGCCTGCTGTGTAGAACAGATCGAGGTGAATGTGTCAGCAGGTGGCATGAGAATAGTATTCTGAAAGACCTCTGCCTCCCTCCATTACACACACATGCTGCAGTCTTACCCCATGACCCACATGAGCTCAAGATGTCCCCCTCAGCTGGCATTGACCCACAGAACAGCTGGAGTGCCCTAATAAAAGCCTGCAACATGAGATGCGTTATGCAACTGCATAATCTTATGTCTGCAGACTAGATGTTAAAAGTATAAGTATATTTTCCAGTCAGGATTTATACACTGATCAGCCACAACATTAAAACCTCCTGCCTAATACTGTGTAGATCCCGCTTGTGCCACCAAAACAGCTCTGACTACCGAGGTATGGATTCCAAAAGAGCTCTGAAGGTGTGCTGTGGCATCTGCCACCAAGATGTTAGCAGCAGGTGCAAGGTGGGGCTTCCATGCATCAGGCTTGTTTGTCCAGCACATTCCACAGATGCTTGATCTGGGGAATTTGCAGGCCATGTCAACACATTGAACTCTTTCTGTTCCTCAAACTTTTCCTGGACAATTTTTATGTAACAGGGAGTATTATCTTGCTGAAAGAGGCCACACTGCCATTACGGAATACAGTTGCCTTAAAGGGGTTTACTTGGTCTGCAGCAACATTTAGGTAGGTGGTACATGTTAAAGTATCAACTAGATGAATACCAGGACCCAAGGTTTCCCAACAGGACATTGGCCAGAGCATCACACTGCTTCCATCAGCTTGCCTTCTTCCTATAGTGCATCCTGATGCTATCTCTTCCCCAGGTAATTGATATACACGCATCTGTCTGTCCACATGATGTAAAATATTACAGGGTTTATGAGACCAGACCACCTTTTCTATTGCTCCATGGTCCAGTTCTGATGCTCATGTGTCCATTCAGCCATTTACACGGGTCAGCTTGGGCACTCTGACCAGTCTGCAGCTACACAACCCCATACGCACCTAACTGTGATACACTGTGTGTTCTGGCACCTTTCCATCATAGCCAGCATTAACTGTAAAAAAAGGCAAGACTATATATAAGTGAGCCTTAGGTTTCCATGATCCTGTTGCTCGTTCACTGGTTGTCCTTCCTTGGACCACTTTTTGTAGGTACTAACTACTGCATACTGGGAACACCCCACAAGACCTGCCGTTTTGGAGATGCTCCGAGTCAGTCGTCTAGCCATCACAAATTGGTGACTCAGATCACTCAGATCTTTACAATTGCCCACTTTTCCTGCTTCCAACACATCAACTTCGAGACCTGACTACTCACTTGCTGCCTAATATATCCCACCCCTTGACAGGTGCCAATATAATGAGATAATCAATGTTATTCACTTCACCTGTCAGTAGTTGTAATCTTATGGCTGGTGGCTGTATTTATCAGTCAGTCAGTCAGTCATTTTCTGTACCGCTTATTCCCAGTTAAGGGGTCACGGGGGAGCCAGTGTCCAGCCGGCAACTCTGAGCACAAGGGCAGGAACCAACCCTAGACAGGGCGCTAATCCATCGTAGGGCTCATACACAC
>JAOVYV010000035.1:14687432-14697649 GCA_025674545.1 Hassar affinis | reverse complement strand
TGGTGCAATGTGCAATTAATGAAGATTGGCCACCAGGCTGGTCCAATTTAGCCATGAAACCTCCCACACTAAAATCAGTTTCAGTTTCATTGTCTAACACCTGTATATACAGTATATATATACAGTGTGTATATATACACCATGTAGTTTCCTCACCAGGTTCTCTGTTTTCCTCCCACCTCCCACCAGCATGCCCCTAGGCCCTAGGCTTGAATGAGTGTGCGAATCTGTGTCTGCCTGTTGTGTGCAGATTAAAAAATTCTGTGTTATTGTGGCAAGGTGTACATATGGTGACCAGATGGAATGAAATGTTTTAAGCAGGTAAAAAGCTGATTTATTTTGCACAAATGATAGCTGCAAAGTAGCAAGCTATACTTTCCTCACATACCATCTGACCCATTCTTCTTCATAATCCATTCCCTGTAGCTAAATCATTAAGTATAAGTGCTATAAAGGCACCTGTCCTGTGTGTCTATAGAGGGTGTGCTGGTGGAGCGGGGGAGATGTTTGCAGAGCAGAAATAGCATACGGCAATTCTGCTGTGCTTGTTTTTAAAAAAGTGACAGAGAAATATGGGAACACACTGAAGCTGAGACACCACTTAAAACATAATCACCCACAACATCTTAGCCTATATACCTTCTCCCAGAGACAAGCAGCAGCCTCAACAAGCAGAGAGATGTGTCAAATTACTGTTTCAGGGGAAGATACAGATGTACCATATACAGTACAGGCAGCACAATGTGGGAAACATTAACTGACTCCATAAAGTAGTTCTTAGCTCAAGCTATGTTACATTTCAGCGCTGTGGAGATGCCAGCGTTTAAAGTAATTTGCGAACAATTCGACACACAGTATGAGTTCCAACTGAGAATATGTTTCAAGGCAATTCCAGGCCTTTATTGTACCAAAATGCTTTGAACACCTAAGACTGAGGTAGCGTAACTGCATTGTGGAAACAATTTTGTGTCTAAATCATTTTCTAAATTAAAACAAAAACAGCATGGCTGTTGTTCAGTGTTCATCACACACTTTCATGGCATGCACTAAAACACCAGAGTAGTGGATTGTAGGGAAATCCAATCCAATACCAGTTCAGCATTTTACACCAATATCGGTCCAGGGTCAATACTCAGTATCAGATTGACGTATCCTGATTAATTCACAGTAGCACTACACTGTGACAGCACAATGATAAAAATTATATCTAAGATCTGTCTTACTCACAGAGATCCGAGGATGACAGGACGGTAGTAAGACAAACTGTATAGATACCAGAGGCAAGGTCTGTGCTCAGCATAACAAACAAGACTTCAGCTAATAAATCAGAATGAAAGCCTATGAATATAGGTAGTTTATGGAGAATCAGGGACCAGTAACACAGATGGGAGGATGAAAGAATCGGGGCCAGCTGAGGTGAACTTTTGCCCCTAGAGAACACATTATCACTGGTGGGTTAAGAGAAAAGAGGTGAAGGGTGAAGATGGGAGGTGAAGGTATAGATAGGAGGGAGGCACCCTCAGGGTTTGCGCTGGTGTTTTGCCACTAAGCTAAAATGGAGAGGTGAAAAGGGGAGACAGCATACTGCAGCAATCTGGTCCTCAACCACGTACAAGGAGCAAGTCAGCACAAGACAGACTGAGAGAGACAGAGAGAGAAAGAGATCTTACTCTGATCTCTTACATTATGCTATATTGTAGATGGAGCTCACAGATAATGACATAGCTCATCACTTCGTAGACGCAGATGGAGCATACTTGTAGTTTTTCATAGTTGTTTTTCTCAACCAAATCAATTTTATTTATATTTATTAATGTCCCAAATTTGATGTTTCAACGCTGAACTACGGATATTTCAACTTTCTTTAAAATTTCGGAATATTTTTATAGACCAACTTTAGATATATAGCTGCGACTACCAATTTCACAGTGCAGGACACAGATCCAATCACGCCGCTGACCTTCGTTTTTACACGAATTCTACCCTTTTTAAAGGAGCATTCCTGTGGGAGCCATACACCCCGTGTCCCGTCTGTTTGGCTCTGTTTTATATTAGATCCCAAGTAGATTGGCCTTCAGCTCTTATTCCCACTTTATCGTGAGGGTAACAAATCCTGACTGGTGAGAATAGCCAGACAGATGGTTTTTTAACCCAAGTGAAAGACCATGAAAGAGAAATGGAGCATGGCTGTGACGCATCTTCTGCTGCCAGAGACTATTATCTGTTTTCAGCACTGCTTGTAAAAAAAAAAAAAAAAAAAAGCAATCATAATGCCTGCATGTCTTTGTGTATCCACCTTATTCCTGTAGCTAACGCTGGAGAACTAGTTAGGGACAAAACTTCTGGTATCTTGCAGAAGTGACTGTAATAGCCTACTTATTTTGTTTGCTTGTAAGTTTTTAATATGCAGTATGTTGTAGTGTGTATTCTGAAAATGTTATTACAGAGGGCTGAGAGAATTTACACCATTCACAGCTGTACTATCAATCAGATTTTGCTAAACCAATGCCTGAAACACGAGTGTTATGAACACAAGCATATTCATAACCTGTATAGTCTGTAATAGTCTGTAATAGTCTGTAGAAGTAGCTGAAGAATCTACACTTAAAGAACACCTCTAACACTAGTTGCCATGGCAAGGCTGTATCCACTGCAAGTCCTCTAGATTTGATTACTGTCATGCTTCTGGAGTTTTCAGTGTAAAGAAAAAGGACATACACTGAAGTACCAGAAAAATGGTATACCAGTTAATACTTGGTAGATCCCCCACTGGATCTTGGAGGGAAGGTTGCACAGTCCTCACACTCATTCAAGCCTAGGGCCTAGGGGCATGCTTGTGTATAGGTGGGAGGAAACCAGAGAACTGGGTGAGGAAACCACATGGTGCATATATACACACTGTATATATACTGTATATATGTATATACACTGCAGTAACTGGTACACCAGTTAATACTTGGTAGGTCCCCCCATAGGATCTTGGAGGGAATGTTGCACAGTCCTCACACTGATGTTTGCTGAGGCCCCAGCATTAACGGTCACCCAGAGTCTTTTTATGGCCACGCTGCTGTCATAAGTTTGAGGTTTTGCCAGAATATTTATAGTCATGGTACACCCTTGAAATGCTCATACATAAAAGCCCAAACTTTCCTTCTTCATTCTCTGAAATGCTATGACCCATCTGACAAGTTCCGACTACTAAACCATGTATGTACAGAAAGGTCTTTTGTTTTACTTGTAAAGAAGCATTTTTAGTAGTTTTGCCACTACTGATTAAATAAATATACACACCATGTGTGTACACTACTGTCATGTCTTCATATCGTCACCTCATTCCTCAGTAAATAAAGGCAGGGAGATGATCACTTTACCCAGCCTAAGCTTCCCCAAACATTGTTCTCCTACATCATTTATTTTCCTTAACACCAAACAATTAATACCTTTAGCATAACCACTAACTTCACCTGTGCCCACTGGATAACAAGAAGTAACAGCATGTCTTGCCCTTAGTTTGTGCAAGAAATCACCTGATGCAGGAATAAGGTGGATAGTGCCCCATAAAATTTTTGGCACCCTGAAATATTCATGTACAAAAAGAATAACACTTGAACTACATCATATTTTAAGAGTTACACAAGGACATTGCATGGTCTTACTTTTCAAATACAGCAACACCCTTACAATTATTATTTTATGATGCCAGCTATAGAGAGAATAACAGCTCTGACTATCTTCCTGTAATATGTAAGAAGGTTGGAGACAAGCATAAAGAGATCTTGGTCTGCACCTCCAAGCAAAACATTTTAAGGTCTTTTATATTCGTAGGTTTGTGTATACATCCTGGTACAATTTACTTCATATCTTTATATCAGTATCATTCAAATCCAGACATTGAGATGGTCACTGAAAAACACTGTGGGTCTGCATATATATACACGCATATGTCTTTGCTGGTGTGGCACTCCGGAAATAGCAAGGGAGCTTCACGTGCACAATATTTCCCAGCCTCAGCAAGTGTGGGGAGGGTGCTAACTAACCTGTGTTGTAGTGTTTGGTGCAGTAGCGTAAATCTTTTTCCTCCTTCAGGATAAACTGGGGTAACGTCAGTCCATCAGCCACCTGCACAGCACCTTTTTCATCCCACTCAAATATCAGGTCGTTCATAGTGTAGCCAACTGAAAAAGAGACGGGTAAACAAGTAGTCCGCATTAACACTCGTGTAAAATAACCTCATAAATAGATGATAAAGAGACAACCTATAACACTGGAATTTGTGTGCACCACCTAGTTTTGCTAAGTGCCAGACACCTTGAAACTGCTGCGCCCCTAAGGACAATAACTAAAATAGGAGTAAAAGGAGGAGCAAGCAATAACCTGAGCTTGCAGCATCTCTCCACACACTCTACTTTAAGGTGCACGTAAATTACCGTGCTCCTCATTTCTTTCTATGAGCCAGCAAAACATCCATCTCGGAGCCACTGAATAAATCTTCCCCAACATTGTGATGAGCAGGGCATACTTACAGCTCTCCAACTGCATTATACAAGTCTGTACGTCCATCGGGAAATTCTTCAGGTCCATGGGACAGGCCAGAACCAGTGTTATCCTGTTAACAATCAGATCCGGCATTGCAAACAAACATTACATTCTAAATGCAATCTCAGCCATTCCCGCTCTTATCTGCCACGTTTAGAGGTCAGACGTAACATGCATTACATATAACCAGTACAATCCAAATCATTCTAAAGTGTTAGGCGGTCATTCCTACACATGCAGATGAATTATTTCTTCTGAACCTAATTTAGTCTAGACATAAACTTCACACATTTTTTTTTTGCTCTCTCATGGTGTATGACAGCATCACTCCCATAGAATAACAGCTATTTTCCAGCATGCAAAGCAGGCCTGATGCAATTTAGAGGGTGTTCATAGCTGAAAGCAGTCTGATTTGAAGAGTTCATTTGATAGTGTCAAGTTAAGAGATGATGAAATTTCGACCACCTAGACATTACCTTCCTGCCCTCAAAGCATACTTTAACCCCTGAAATTGATCAGATCTAGGCTTACTTTCCCTATTCTAACTATAAACCATCCATATTAGTATAGGAGACACAATAAACTAGAGTTTACTGCTTTATATACAGTACTGTCCATGTACTAGTTCTACTTATGAAAATATACATATTATTAAATTATGCTATTAGTACATATTTTAATGGAACTTTTCATAATAGGACAGTACTTCTCATTAATTTGTCATTTGTTCTGATTTTTCTTCACTGATGGGCCTTGTGAGACAAGCTAAGACACTCTTATTTAGTGCTGTATAAAGCAGCATTTGCAATAAATAGGGCTGTCATGACGCCATCTTTCCCATTACTTGGGTCACCACATGTACACCATATGGAGAAATTCACTTCACAGCTTGTGATTACAGTTGGTGCTACAGGTTTCCTGTCCTCAAAAGCTAGGATAGCCTCATCTCATCTGATCTGATCTCATCTCATCTGCCTCAGTAAGTGTATTTTCACATTACTAGTGCCCTTTTTTCGTAGCACCCTACAGAACAACATGTCCATTAGCTTTGAGTTGTCTGTCCCTCATCAGCCTTGCTAGTTTATTTGCTATCATTCAGCAACTCCTGTTATAATACAGTTTCCCCTTGTCAAGCCATACAATTTTCATTGCTTATTCTTGACAGAGATGCCTCATTATTTGCTAACACACAGATCTGGGGCATGAGCTGGCTTTCCCTTTAATAACAGACCCCTTATTCTGTTCTATTTGGATTGTTTTTTTTCACTATACAATAAATGGTGGTGTATGAATCCTTTGAAAGCCAACGATAAGAACAACCTATGTGCCAACTGCTCACTGACCATCTAAAGCATACAGTCTCTGACTCAGATATTCCCTGCATGGACTGCACTGGAATGACAATGCCAACTTACACTCAACGTAACACTCAGCTGGCAGATTTAGACCCTGATTCAAAATCCAATCTGACTCAAGCCCTGCAGCCCAAACACTTGGCTAGTTTTCCTCATCTGGCAGGTGAATTCATAATTGTTGGCAGACACGGCTCAGCTAAAATCATTGATTGAAGAAATGAGACCATTCAATTTGGAGGATCTGGCCTAATCCCTGCAGCAACCATCGACAAAGCAGCAGCAACCTGAGTAGAATTGGATGTTACTTGGTAACCCAGATTACCACCAGTGATCTTTCGAATACAAGCTGCAGCAGAAATCACTATGCCAGAATGCAAGAACTTTACTGAGAAGTATCAGGACAGACAGCTCATCCATGGCCAACCTTCATGCCACAGTAGCTAATAGTAGATACTGAGCAGGTCAGGCTGGGCTACAGGTCTGTTGTTGTTGCCTGTAGGTCGTTGCTGGTAGTCTCACCAGGACTTACAACATTGCACTCTGAGTGCACATGCGCTGGTAAAACATTTACAGTATTACTGTTAGCATTAGAGCAAACACTCTTACCTACAGAAGTAGACTACTCTGTGAGGGAGCATCTTGCTCATAGTGGTGAGATATCTGGCCAGGATATGGTGTGAACCTGGGCAGTGACAGCAACTACTTCTGATCATTGATGAAAGAGTTGCAGGGGTACCAATATTGGTTGCCTTTTGCAATGTGCATTGCCTTGTCATTATTTGACACCAGCAAATGTATTGCTTGGAATGGATTAGTTTTACACAGTTGGATATTGTAGATGGTGAAAGTAGATACCACAGTTCAAAACAAGCACTTTTACTGAACCCACATCCTTGTTCAATAGAAGGTTCATTCAGTTCAAGGTCTGACTTTAAACTTGTTCATAGACATACTCCCATTTTTATGTTAAGATGGTCAAGCTGAGCAACCTTCAGATTCTTGGACCCGCGCATTGCTTATTGCTTATATCATGTCCCTATTTTGCCAAAAGCTTCAGATATTCTCTGAAGCTTGCCTTATAGTGAGTGAGAGAGTAGAACCCTCAAATACTTGAATGTGATGAGCATTTGATATATGGAGGCATGCTGAAGAGGTAAGCTAAAGAGTCCAATCCTTCAAGTTACACTTCCAGTCTCAGCTCTAGAGGCACTAATTTCAGCTGAACTGTGCCTGCTGCCATGCTGAGAAACTCTTCTTGCAGTACTTACCATTTATAATGGGTCTGAGCATTTACAAACAACAGGCTGTTTAGACTACAAATCCTGGGCAGGATCCAGCCAGAATTCAAATCTGCCAGCCAAGCATATGTGCATTACCATGCAGTCAACCCAGGAGATGGCAGATACAACCTCCTTAAGATGGTCAATGTTAAGGCAGGTGGCATATAGCTGAAGCCCATTATTGTGTTTCAAGAGATTCAGACATTGCTTAGCACTGGCTCTCGAGTCAATTGGAAGGAGTACAAGGAGTACAGACTACGGGGACAGTGAAACCCAAGTCCAGAAACACAGACATTTTTTGTTAGGGGAATACCCACTCCAAAAAACGAGTTATGTGTGATCAGGATTCCTAGCTAAGAACAGCAGACTAGTGCATGCTATGAAGAGAGAATACAAACTCTATGACATAACTGTACATGTTACAAACAAACTTCAATAGTTAGTTAATTAGTGCAACTGACAAAATACCAAATGCTTAAAATGGAAAACAACCAATAGTTTGGCAAAAAATAGAGCAAAAACAAACACAATAGAAGTATCTAGTAAAATATCTACTACATGTAAATTCACCATTGCTATGGAGAATGTGTTCAACTGCCTGGAACAGTGAACCTCCAAAATACAAATAACAGCAATAACAGCAAAGTCTAAATGCAATAAATGATGTATAAGACACTACTGTGCTCGGGAATGTTTTAAAATAGTTCTTATGATATTAAGAAAAAAAGAACTTAATAATGTAGAGTGTAAATAAGAGAAGGTTATCTGTAGCTTTGGAGGACAGAACATTTGTAGCTTTGACAGTACACACAAGCTGCTTTCTCATATCTCCTGTTGTTTTGGTCAGTGGACTGAAATCTGCCTCAAGTAACTCAATTAACAGATAAAAGTATCTTTTTGTAAATGCAAATCTAATTCTATTCAGTGTACCTGCTATGAAAACCCAGATTTCAAGTATGCACTTGAACAATTGCTGCCTGTTTTAAAATGACATATTATTTTGTTATCAGAGTCTCGTCAAAACAGATGAAAAATCTGCTCCAAAAATAAGCAGGAAATCAGCCTAACAGCCTAAACAGACAAGCATAAGCTATCTGAATTCTGAATGGATCCAGCAGTAAGGATTAGATCTTGACAATATAAGACTTATCACCTTATGCTATACAACACGTTCCCATTTTTCGAGATCCTCAGCAGCTTGTTGTCAGTGGTAACCTCGTGGAAATTGGCACCCTTTTCATTGGCAAAGAACAAATCTGGCTTCCAAATGGAGTCCAACATGGAAGGGTCAAGATCAAGGGAGTCATCAGGGTATTCACTGTAAGCCAGTCGGGGGTCATTCCACTGCTGTCTCAGGAAAATATTCACCCTGTAATCCTGTAAGACAACAGAAGCTATGTCAGCAGATCAGAACTGAGAGGGTACACATCCATTCCATTCTAGCTACCATGTTTAGTGCTATGAAACTATGAAACATCAGCTATGTTTTATCTTTATATATTTCTTAGAGACGGTTGGGAAGACAGAGGATTTGTAAAACCTGAGGGAGGAACAAGCTTTGTTACGCACATAATCTCTAACAAAATCCACATGAAATGTGTCCACAATCCAACATGAACTTACTGAGAAATCAGTTTAATAAGATTAATAAGATGCTCCTCACAAATGTATTACATTCTTAAACATAAAGACACCAGAAAGGGTTCATTAGAGCAACACCATAGAAGGGCTTTTCTTGGTTACTGAAATACTTATTTTTGGTATCCTACAAAGCTATTTTTATTCCTTAAACACCCTTTCAGTTCATCATTTCTGAGCCATTATTTGTCTGTCACAAAGAATGAAATGCTCATTTCCACTACCAAGCTTCTACATTTACTGAAGTAATTAAGTCTGTTTAACTTTATTTTGAAGCTGCTTATTGCTTTTAGGCCACATACTTAATTAGATCTTTTTATACATAAAGCAACGAGGCTCTTAGAGTTTCTACATATTTATGTTTCACAATTAAATATAGTACATTGGTTTCCAGCACCACAAAAAATAGCATTAGATCATCTAGAACTTTCTACCTTATGAAAGTCCTCGATTTTTCATGTTGGTATTTCAGCGCACATGAGCACAAAACACAAGGAAAATAACACCTAAATTCTCATCAACACACATCCTTTCTAACTTACTAGAGTAATGGCTTAATTTGGGAAAAATTTCACTGGGTAATCTTGACACCTTTTAGTTTTTCAAATATTTATTCAGAAAAATAATTGCAAAGTGACACACTTTGACATACTGTTCATCAGTAAAAAAACACTGAGGGCATGGTTGCTTGCTTGATATTTTGAGCTATTCAGCCTTGTAAGTGACTGTATTTCCTGTTTGGTTCATAATGCAGAGGGATGCCTCAGTTCTACATCACTGTGGCAAACTCTGTATTAATTTTTAACTGAGCGGCTCGACACGAGAGGTTGATATAATGAGATTTACTGAGTTGTTGTTTCATTGACTAGCTGTCTGAGTGCATCTTTGTCAGACACCTAGTTGCTTGTATGTAGCGAATATACAGTATTTCTATCCTGTCATTTTATTTCAAAATGTGAAATTCTATGCAATTCTGGGCGATTTTGTAATTTCCATTTTTTATTTATATTTTAGATAGTTTTATCCTGCGAATCCATCTGTGTTTTCCACATTGCACTACTTACCTGTAGAGAAAAGTCCAAGTGAATCCCAGTCCTTGTGTAATCAATATATTGGGCTTTGCCTTACATTATCTAATCACTGAACATAGTGGCCTGCTAACAACGTACTAGTTCTATTGGGATTGTTTGTATAAAATAGTATTGAAGAGGCTTGAGGAGGCAGAGATTGCAATAAAAGATCCACAAATGCATTAATATGAATGGAAAAAATGAAATCTTTAAAATATACCAAGAAAAAAAGGAGTTCTTTGCTATTTAGACAAATCAGTACAATGTACAGGGGTTAGACAATGAAACTGAAACACCTGTCATTTTAGTGTGGGAGGTTTCATGGCTAAATTGGACCA